>JAPYZI010004446.1:0-13599 GCA_030523105.1 Ophioninae sp. A BG-2022a
CCCTCGTTTTTATTATCGCCGTCATGACAACCGTGACAACCGCGACCACAACGACGACGACTTCACACGCCCCAGGCCCCTCCCCCCGCACCAGTAGAGGGCCTATCCCGGGAGACACCATGGCTAACATTTTTCAGAGGATCAACGCCATCCATGGTGTTCGAGACCTCATTCTTGCATGCGACCGGGTGGGCCTGTAACTCGAGGGCACAGTCCTCGATTTAAAGAACCGGCTCTATCGGCACTCGGTCAAACACCCCTCGCGTTATTAGCGGCCACGAGCAGCCTCTTGTTTTGGGAACTGGTACAGCCCACCCCATCCTCCCACATTACCCCAAGACCCCGTGAAACTTCGACCGGCAACCCTCCCCCCGGATTCCCCCAAGTTCCCAGTCTCGCACCTCAGCTCCCCCACTCCTCGAACACCTTTCGCCCGATTCACCCCGCACCCTTGCCCTCAGAGCCCCCAAAGGATTGGGCGGATGAGTTCTACAGCCCTCGCAACCCGCAGCCATGCGGCCCTAGCAGCCGCATGGGCCCCGTACTCCCACCTCTACCCCCCTTCCCACTGAGTTACCCCAGCCCGCCCAAACGTTGGTCGTGCGATTATGGCGATTCCCCCATTATGGCGATTCCCGTTGGTCCCGAGATCCTCGGATCGAGGACCATTGGAGATGTTTCGGTCCCAAATTTTCCGGCAAACGAGCAGAAGATGTAGAGGAATTCCTCTGCCAACTCCACGAGTTTGCCCACAGTAGAGATTTAGGCCAATCCGAGGTCCTGAAGGCACTCCCGGAAATCTTGGAGGGTGAAGCGTTGGTGTGGCATAGGGTGAAACAAGGCGAGTGGACCTCCTATATGGAGTTCTTGTCCCGCTTCCGGGAGAGGTTCTCGAGCGGAAGGTTCCAGCAGCGACTCCACAGGGACTTAGAGGCCCGGACACAAGGTCCGGACGAACCCTTCATCACCAAGATGAAGTCGTTGTTTGCCCTCTTAAGCCCCCCCATGTCCGTCCGTGAGCAGTTGGAGCTGTGCTGCTCCAACTAAACCCCCGATCTGAGTGTCTACGTCCACCGGGAGGACGTGTACTCATACCGGGATTTATTGGGAATTGGAAAGTGACGAGAGGAAGAGTGGGAATAGGTACGCAGGTACCCCTCCCGACCGCCGCGAACGCGCTGGTCCTCCCCTCCGCCGCGTACACCCCCGAACTGAAAGAGTAGAGCTACAGGATGGCGATCATGGAAGGCCCGATGGCGACTCAGCAAGAAGTTAGTACCGCATCGACATTCCCATTAGCAGTGAATGCCGCGTTTTCTGGCTGCCAACTCCGAAACCCAGGAAATCCTCCCAGCGCCCAACTGGTATGCCGCGTCTAGCTGACGTGGCACCACGCGCTGCCCCGCGCCAAGCCCGAAGTCCCAGGACCGCACGTAGAGCAAAGCTGACTGGTGTTTCAACTGCCGCTACGCACGGTACCGGTATAGGCAATCTGCGGTTACCCCGGCGCGGATGTCAATTCGTGCCGGGTTTGCACCCGATCCCGTTCGCGAAACTTCAACGTGGGAGGCCGCTAAACCGTGAACCTCCCGGAATTTTGAGCATTCCTAGTGGAGGAGTGGTCGCCGTCCTAGGAACTTTGAGCTAGATTCAAGCAGAAACGCCATCCCTTCTTCGCGTATCCCCCACCTCAGCCCCTTTAGATCCAGAGACACCCCGTTTGAGCCCCAGCCCTTATCGCTTTGTCGATACCTTTTTGAGCGCCCTTCTCGGAGACTCAGCGTGTGCGGTACTCTCTTGCGGGCCTAAGTGTGGATTGTGGAGTATGCTACACGTACCTCGGTGTGGAAACAGCGCAACGGCAAGGGCTGTCGCTGCGCCCACTAGACGCGGGCGTTACAATGCCGTAATTTCGATAGAAGGGAAAACCACGCTCCTTTTCGATATGGAGGAGGAAGTGGAACCCCTGCAAGTCCGTGTTGCGGTGTTGATCTACGAATGCGTGCTGGGGATGAACTTCCTCCGGACCATGGGCATCGTAGTGGACTACGATCAGGAGACGTGGACCGTCCGAAACGGACATCGTCGGAAGTTTGACGTGGAGGGTGGCCCCGTCTGGAGCATCCCCACATATCCAAACCAAGAACCAGGAACAAACTACGGCTCTTCCTGGACACATATATTGCCCTGCCATACCAGGGTACTCTGAGGATGACCACCCTAACCCAATACACCATAGATGTCCGGAATCCACCCCCTCTCCATTCGCCAGAAGTCCCGCACCATCTCCCCCTACCTCCTTAAAATAGCGCAAATCGAAGTGGACCGGATGTTCGACGAAGACATCATCGAGAAGTCCAAGAGTTCCTGGCTCAGCAACCCCATAATTGTCCAAAAGCCCAATGGCAAATACGTGACGTTAACAGCGTCACGGTAAAAGATGCTTTCCCCCTTCCCAAAATGGACCGTATTCTTGACGGACTGCGACGAGCCCAATACGTGTCCAAACTCGACCTGAGCCAGGCCTAATACAAGATACCCGTTGAACCCTACAGTCGCTCCATTACAGCCTTTGCAGTACCCGGACGAGAACTGTATCAATTCAGACGGATGCCTTTTGCCCTTTGGAATGACGAATGCTCCCGCGACATTTCAAAGACAGATTAATCGACCCGCATGGGAACCCCGTGTGCTTGCATACCTCGACGCCGTCATCATAGCGACCGAGACTGTGACGGAACATTTTGCGTATTTGCGGCAGGTATTAACGACATTTAAGCACGCAGGTATGGAGATCAACAGGGAGAAGAGTGAATTCTTCTGCCCGGAGGTCTCCTATCTGGGATACATAATCGGATGAGACGGATTAGAAGCAGACCCAGGCAAAGTAGCCCCTATTCTCAATTACCCCCCCCACCCACCACGCTCCGCCAACTACGCCGCTTCCTCGGCATGGTATGCTGGTATGCCCATTTCCTCCCCACCCTGGCCGAAGACCGTGCACTCCTGACCCGCCTCGTAAACAAGGATGTTGCTTGGCACCGGGGACCCGAGCAGCAACACGCCTTTGAATTCCTCCGACAAGTCCGAGACCCAGACCCCCGTTTTGGCTCGCCCCGATTTCGACCGCCCCTTTACCGTGCAGACCGACGCTAGGGGTACTGCGTTCGGCGCGGTCCTTACCCCGGTTTTCGATGGTGATAAACACACTATTTTGGCAAGTCGGGCCCTCACCGCCGCAGAGCAAAAGTTCACCGTCACGGAAAAGTAATGCTTGACAGTTCGGTGGCCGTGAAGAAGTTCCGCCCATACATAGAGGGGACGCACTTCACGGTCATCACGGACCATAACAGCCTGCGCTGGTTGAGTAATTTGCGTGATCCCACAGGACGGCTAGCCCGATGGGCCTTAGCTATGCAAGCCCTGGATATGACCATCGAACACCGAAACGGAGCCCTCCATGTCGTCCCAGATGCCCTGTCCCGTATGTACGAGGGTGAGACCGCGGCCTTGGAAGCCCATCGAATACCATCGACCCCTGGTACTCGGCATAAATGGAGAACGTCCGAGAATTTCCCTCCAAGTACCCCAATTGGAAGATAGAGGGGAACCACCTCTATCACCATCGCCGCCACCCCATTATCGACCCTGCTCTGCCCGACCTTGACGCCTGGAAGTTGGTGCTGCCCCAAGAGTCCCGAGCCCGAGTCCTCCGTGAAGCCCATAACATCCCCCAAGCCGGCCACCTAGGAGTTGACAACATGTACCAACGGGTCACGCAGGACTTCTTTTGGCCAGATGTTTTTCAGGACGTAGCTCGATACGTTTCTCACTGCCCCGATTCTCAACTCCACAAAGTCCCCCAAACTTCCCCTGACGGCCTAATACGAGAGCGTACCAGCGGAGGACCGTGGTGCATTGTCGCAGCCGATGTCATGGGACACCTCCCCCCAGTAGAGCCGAGAACAATTACTTGGTGGTGGTCCAAGACTTGTTCACCAAATTTGTGCAAGTCAAAGCCCTGCGGACAGCGATTGGACAGACGATCATGACGGCACTTGAGACACTTGTACTGAACAGATACGGCTGCCCCAAATACCTACTGACAGACAGTGCGACTGAATTCGTGAACAACCACATGATGAAACGATTGACAGAGTACGGCATCCATCAGACGACCATCCCCCCGTACCACGGCCAAGCGAACTCATTGGAGAGAGTCAATCGAACCCTGAAGACCATGATTAGCACGTATGTAGGATTGGACCACCGCGATTGGGACGCCCACCTTTCCGAGTTTTGTTTTGCGATTAACACCGCGGTCTAATCCTCCACCCACATGACCCCTACATGATTTGTGGAAGCCCGCCTTTTTAAACTTTGGCCGAAACCCCCGCACTGCCCATAGCCTTCGGGACGAATCACAGCCCCAAGGGCCCCTTGACCCGCAAGACCCCACCGTGTGGGGTGACAGGATGAAGCGCCGGCCCCTCTTACACGACTGCGTGAGCAAAAATCTGGAACAAGCCGACAAGCTAAGTATTATAATCGTAATCGCCGCGATACGCGGTACTCCGTTGGAGAGATGGTCTTGTGAAAGAATAGAGTGCTATCGTCCGGCTCTCAAGCATTTGCGGGCAAATTGGCGTCAAAGTATAGCAGCCCTTTTAAAATTTTGTGCATTCTCTCCACAGTCGTGTACGAGTTAGAGGACACCACCACCAGAAGAACCCCAAAGTCCACGTCACAGATCTAAAGCCCTATTTGGAATCCCGAAAGCAAGCACCCCCACTCCCGACCCCTGTTCGAGACCCGTCCCCCGAGCCAAACGTCTCGCGCGCCTCAACCAGTGGTCGACAATTATGGCCACGAAAACATTGAGCCCCACTAATAGTCTTTGCTTTTACAGCTGATATAATATGATTACGGCGCGGAGCCGCGTTCGAGCGACCGCCCGGCAAAGGCGAGCCGGGACACCGCACCCGCCGCTGCCCGGCAGTGGGGATGGTGCCTCCTCCGCCCCCGGTACCCGCCATTCCCTCCCTAATGTCCTTCCGCATCTCTCCACCCCCAGGACTTCCGGCCCTAGAGCCCTGGCCGGTAATCCGCCCTCCGGCCTTCTTCCCCTCATAGAATACCGTCCGCGGTTTCCCACGGATACCTTTATTTCTTGCGGATTTAGATATTACGTGCGTTTAAATTAGCGTCTCCCCTGCAGTGCGTGCCCCGCCCTTCCCCTATTCTCCATAAAGCAAAATCAACCCTTTTTTGGCCTAAAATCGAGAATTTTCCCCATCGCGTATTCCCCCTCCCGTACCCCCTGCCTAGTGAAGTTCCTCATCCGTCGAATCGCCGAGTCCGATATTCGCCGCACGCGCAAGCCTCGAGCCGGCCGACCAGCAACTTCCGCTGATGTCAACAAGCCTTTGCCACGTGATCGTAGCATGGACAGCTTTAAATATAAACCGTAAAATTTTTTAATCCGAAATATTATTTCGGACTCAATGCTAAAATTTTACGGTTAAAATATTATTTCGGACTCCAGAGAAATTGTTCGAGCCTTCCCGTTAGCCCCCCCCCCCCCCCCAGTCCCCACGATAGTGACGGCTCAGTACTGCCGTCACTCTACCGTTACTCTGACGTAAGTGCCACCCTTGCGCGTACGAGCCCCCCCCCCCCTGCCGCCCCATTGTAATCGCGTTCTGTTGTTTTAAGTTCTTTTTATTCATTGAAATGATTGTATTTCGTTTTTTTTGGTCTATTAAAATTGTTATTCTTCCTTATTTTTGGAATTTCCCTGGTTTTTATTTTTGTTTTTTTGCCCCTTTTTCCCCTGCTTCCCCATACCATCCACCCAGGTGGCAGTGACGACAGTCAGGGACGTCACAGTATTTATTCATGACTTCAAGTTAGCCCAAATAACCCCTTTTTTAAATAATAAAATTTCACGTTTTTCAAAATAACGTGACGTTCTGGAGTTTTTTTTGAATATTTTTTAGTTTTCAGAAAACCTAAATAGATAAAAATCGGTTGAAAACATCCAGACAGCATTTATGTTGCAGACCTGTGTTATCGTTGATATAAAATTAGTGAATTTGATTCCCGCATATTCGGATTCAGTTAAATTAATTTTTTGTTTGGTATCTGAACACAGACGTTGATTCCACCCAGCTCCTCTTCGGTTTTTGAAAGATGCCGCTGGCTGTCAGCTAATCAACCTCGTCGAATTTTCAAAGGCGTGTTACGCACCGGGCGCCCATGATGCAAGGCAAAAATAAAAAGAGAAAATTATTGCGACGTATCATGACCCGAGGTTGAGGGTACTTATGTAGGACAATTCGATATCGGGATTTCCGCTGCAATACATATTTTTGTTCAATTTATCTTATTATTAATTTAGATATTGAATAACTGTTGAAAAATAAGCTTGCGATGACCCTCTCCCTCACTATCTGGTCAACCGAATTTTGACTTCCCCTACCTTTGCTAAATTCAGTCGCTCTCTAAACCTAGCTGAGCAAAGACGTGCTTTCTCTCGTGCGAAATCACACGTAATTCTCATTTCTCAAGGTCTTTTCATTGCCGTCTCATTAGTATTCTCAAAGTGTTAATTAATCTCAGAAGACATTCTCAAACGTACTTGACCCATATCGATCAATAATATCGGGCATATTGGAGTTCTCAACGCGGCCTCGTGGCGATTACAGTGCTCGTAGCCATCCTTTCAGCGCGTTGAAACCAATGTGGCCTCATGGCGATACAGCGCCCGCGGCCATCTTTCCATTGCGTTGAACCTCACGGGAAGAATTCATATAATTCTATCCCGTTCTCAAGTGCGAACTCATCAAAATTACCACAGCTCAACTCATGTAATTAGTGTTAGTTTGCAATAAATCAGTTTATATTGTTTCTCCGATTCTATCACCAAAACTGTTGGCGACCAACCATTGACAACCACATCACCTCTGTCCGATGAACAAAAAAAAACACGCAATTCTCAACAATAACCTTATTATGACAAAAATAGACAAGGCCATAATACATAATCAATATTATTTAAATATAACCTCCGTTTTAATGCGTTTTTAAATCACCGATAGGCTGTAAGAAGCGACAGATATAACGCTCTGAGCTACATGTACGTCTTCTGATTCATTTATCTCTCAAACTAATCAAGATCCCATTCTGCAATTTTATAGTAAAATTTAATTAAAGATAGTCAAAGTTAAAAAAATGTTTGAAATATTTGCATCCGCTTTATCACTAAAATAAAAATCAAATCTTAAATCTGATTAAAACATCAAAAAGAGCAGCCAATTTCCTATACAAAAGTTACATTCATTATTTTATAATAATTATCTTCAATATGAAAATAAAAATTCAAAGAAACCTTTCCGTCAATTAGATGAATTCTATGGAATTCCATATTTTAAAAACTAAACCACAAATAAAAAAAAATGTGAACACGTTCATATCCTCTAGAAGTACAAATATGCCCAATATGAACGAATTTCAGAACCTCACTTTTTTCATTGTCCGCTTCAGGTGAAATGCCCCAGTAATAACTCAGTAATTTCCAATTCGGCTTCTGAGGCCTGAATTGGTTTATTATTAATTTTTAGTGTAATGAACTTTCATTTTCTTAATTTTCAATGAACTTTAGTAATTATAAATAACAAATATTGTTTTCTTTAAATTCCGCACAAATTGAAATAAACCGTGATGTCTGTCGAAGCTGAATTGAAAACTGCGAAGTCCTTAATAGCATAATTGAAGATTGAAATCATGAAAAAGAATTTTTTTATCATTTCGATAAAAAATAGAAGAAAAAAGTGGGCCGTCAATGAGATTGGTCTTGAAAATTATAAAATAGGTCACACTCTTCTGGAGATTTTTTGAAGAAATAAAACATGTTAGCATTTTTAAAACATCAATCTTATCTTTGGTAGTAGAAAATAGGTGATAACAATTAAAAGTTTTTTGTGAAAGTAGGCTTTAAATAGCAAACAAAAAAATATATCGCCATATTCTGATATTTCATTTATCTCAGGACTATCAGCATCCGAACTTTTTTAAAATTTTCAAAAAAGGTATTTCGATATTTAGATCTAGATTTAGACATATAGAAAATTATAATGCCTAAAAGATGGAAAATAAAAATCGAAAAAAATAGTATAGATGTGCGTTTCCCGGGGCACAATGTTATTTAAAAAATCACGTAAATGAAAATTGGTCAGGGTCACGAACTAGGTGAAATGCATGGAATGCATTGTGTGACTGCGATGCAGTATGTTGCGCACGGGCGTGCGTACGCGCGTATGTACCTGCACTAACAGATATGTTTTTGAAAATGCCTATAGCCGCGCCCCAAAAGCTCGTGCTCCTTGTGACTTATATGCCGTGGATATGGCCCGAGTATCGCTCAACTTGGAAGTGTCTCTTCGACATGAGTTGAACGATTTTTCGTCGCAACTAGAACAGCGGGATGTGGCGTTTACGGCTAATGATTTCTTCATTCTCAATAACGCACTTCTGCGAAGTGTGAGTACAAGAGATCATGTTTTTCTGAAGTTTTGTGCTTGCTATTTAAATATTCTAACTGTTTGCGTTTATTTTATCATTTTGATTGTGGAAGTTTTTAAATGGTTAGAAATAATATTAAATTAGCTCTGTTCATAAAAATAGTTGACATGTATATGTCTTAATGAAGAATTTGTATAATAAATGCCAAGTTATTTCATATCAAAAACTATGTTGATGAAACGTAGCAAAAAAATGTTCTCAGTTCATCGGTGTGATCACCACGTACCTCATTATCCTCGTCCAGTTTTATCAGCCTGAGAACAAGGAAGAAACACTAACGACTTTGCAACCGAACAGCATTGAAATTTGACCTGCGAAACGAAGTGGAGTCATCGAGACAAAAGGTGATCGGAAGGACACAAGGAAATATATGTATATCTCGAAATAGGATTGTCGCTGAAATATATTTTTAATCTATCTATTCGTTTCAAAATGAATACAAAGGTATAGAAAGGAATATAACACATAATGTTTTTCAAAAAAACCTGCGATAATTTAGATAACTACTACAACAACGATTATTCTTTAAATACTAATGTAAAAGATTTTTATAGTAAATATCTACAATTACTGTACATTCACTGTGATCGGTTTGCTTATTTATGTTGATTTCATTTTTCGAATATTTAGCTCGTTGGTACTACACTTCTGCTGAAAAATAAATATGTACGATCAATGTAAAAGTTCGTTTGAGTTTTCAGAACTTGCCCACCCAGAGGTCAATCTGTAAATGTATTTTTTATTGGTGTTTTTCCTCAACGGTACGTATATTTGTGCTTTTACCAGACCTTTTCCTTTTTTCCTTCACTTTTTCATTTCTTCATAACTCTTTGATCGTTTGTACACCTTTGTACAGTACTCTACCTGTAACCTAACTCCCATTGTAGCCGCAGCCTACTTACGCTACACTATACCGCTTTTGCCGAAAGTCCAGGGAAACTGCGGAAAACTCGTATCGGTATAGACTACCTTTGTATTCGCTTATTCCTTTCTATACAGTGTAACGTGGCATTTGGCCTCGTTACGAGGTACCGAGGGATTTTGGGTGCCGGGTCATATTTAGAACCCTTTTCCTCAGCCGAGGACGGGATGAGCCGTTCGATTCCCGACTCACTTGCTGGGGGATCGGAGGAGGATCGTCATCGTCAAAGAATTATCGGGAAATTTCCATACCTCGTGTTTACTCGTAGTTCGGACACACTCTCTAGTACATAAGGCACCCAGTAGATCGCCTGTTTTAGTAATGTTTTGTGGCGAGACCAATCAAGCATGAATTCTGGGAAAAGCAACTGCCGTTTGTATTGCAAGAATCGGGAGCCCGCGACCGTTGGTTCGAGCTATTTTCTTTGCGGAAAGATAAAGATCGCGGTACTTCACGCTCTTTCCCATCGCTGATTTGTGGAGAATGTTTGCTTATGGACGGGTGCTGCTCCTTCCCCCTCTCTCTTTCGTCGCGGTTGACCAGACGGTACGCGCGGCTTTTCTCCCAAAACGCAGGCGAACGAGGAACACCGCCGTTCGTGGATAAGGAGGATGCCCAAGGAGTGCTGGCTTATGACCAAGTTAACGTATTTCTCGTCCCACGGACCTAACAGCCTCGGAGCTGTACTCCTCCTCTTTGTATCGCGAGGGTCGCGGTCCGATAAAAAATCGGCGCCTCCGTGTTGAGGCTCGGGACGGCGGTGAGACGGGTGGCGGGTGTTGTAGTGTGCATTTGAGTCGAGGGCCCACCGCGGGACTTCAGAGACGCCTCGTTCTGTCGAGGGGGGCCTCCCCCCCCCTGCCCGTCGTCCCCTCCCGGATCTTGGAGGAACACCTTCGCGGTGCGAACATTAACCCTTTATGGTGCAAGGTCATTAAATTTGTTGGTTTTATTGATACTAGATGGTAAATAGGTTATTATTAACAGAAATTATAATTTTTAAAAAGTTATTAAAAATTAGGTATTTATTATTCCAAAAAAAAACTGCATATTTGTTGCATATTAGCAACAAAACAAAATATGTCAAAAATATAATAAAAAAATTATTTTCTAGTAAAAATATTATTGATTATTGAAATACATCCTCTTACCTCTTACTTATATCGATTTCAACAGTCAAATATCAATATTTCACCAAAAAATACGTTTTCGTAAACAAACTCGAAGAACGCGAAACAGGCTTGTTCGTCACTTAAATGAAACACAAATACAAGTATCGCGATCTAGTGAGCTTGTTTGTTACTAAATCGTTAGAATGCTTTGTTGCATTTGGTATATTTTTACTTCTATTGGAATGGTATGTTGCAGAAGTACAATATAACTCTATAAAGGGTTAATAGCTGCGGGAGAAGGGCCGTACGCAGTGGTTGGGATGTGGGGTGGGCGTCGTGGTCCGTCCCACGAGCAAATCGTCACCGGTGTCTGAAGTTCGAAATTCGGGCACCGGGTGATAGGAGGGAAAAGTGCGGCGAAGCACCCAATAACGTTCCTAGATAATAGACGCACGAGCGCATTAGTAGGGGCGGACAAATTTGGGGAGAGTGAGGAGCCGGCGATCACGACGAAGAAAGGAATTTCGTCAGTCGGAAGTCGAGTGCCCTGCAAGGAAGACGAGTGCTCTAAGAAGGAGTTAAGTGACCAGTGCCCGGCCGAGGAGACTTTCTGCGTCGAGGAACGCGAGGCGGGGAACTACGTAGCCGTGAGCCTGGTCTTCGCATCATTTCTGGTAAAGAGTTAGGTGAGCCCTCGTAAGTTGTTAGATGAATTACGAGGAAAGCCTCAATTTGGATCATTTCGCTAGTTTCGCGGTACCTTGCGAGAGGTTCCCCCCCCCCCCCCCCCCTTCAGCTCTTCCATATGGCCAAATATTTTCGTTGCGCGTGTCCGTTCTATCTTACTATCTTTCCGCGATTGTTATTGAAACTTCAGAAATAGTGCGGGATTTCTCTACCATAATTGCGATCGGGAGTGCTTCGTGCGATCGGAACAATGGCCGGAATTTTTTCGAGTAGCGGCCGGCCCCGCGCCGTGGACCGGCGCGCTCGCGGGTGAGTGGTTACTTCGCGTTCTCATTCTCTGTCGCACGGCTTCGAGTCTGTGTGTTTTCGGTTACCTTTTTCATTCTCTCCGGTTATGGCGCGTTATAAGTTTCGGTTTCCTTCGGTGAATTCCGGTGAACGTGTGTTAGTTCCGCGAACCTTACCTATCTTTTCGTCATGCAATCGTATTACGTGTGAGTTAGGACCCATTCATCGGGGTTCCGGTTAAAGCGTATGCGTGCCCGTGCGTGGATGAACTACCTTCCGCCTTTACTTGTTCGGTTGACTCTCGGATATCTTCACTTTACCTGTCCGATTATCTTTCGGTTATCTGTAGATTTTCTTTGATCCGCGATCTACCAGTTATCTTTGCGCGGTTACCTCGGAGTTTGCTAGAGCCGTCCCGTACGGTTTTCTTTGACGATCGGTCGCCCGTCAATCGTCAGCTCGATTACCTGTAGTTTGTTAGATCTTAGTTATCTTTCGGTTATCTTCGCGTCTTTATGACGTATCTCGAATTCCGTGTCGCATAATTTTTTCTGGTTTCTCGCAGCACGGTAAAATAATTCTCTTGGCGGAATTTAGGCACACTATCTTTCGGTCATTTATGACTGGGTCTCTAGGGATAATTCGCTTTATCCCCGCGTATCTTGCGAGCGTTGTTCAACTACCTACCCGCGTCCGTTTATTGACAATAGCGGGTCTTCTAATTATCTGACGAGTATCTTTTTGTTTCCTTTCGTTCGTATCGTGGTTACCTTTTGATTTATCTTATCACGCGTAAAATGCTGCCGATTATCTGTCGATTTCAAACAGGTTCTAGGACCGATTCATTTTCCGTATCTAGCGAACGCCTTGCTCAAGTTCCGACGTGACTCGATCCACTTCTACAGATTGTTTCTCCCCACGAACATGCCATAGCAAATGTATCTCCGAACTCGTGTCGCGCATGTTCCGCGACTTTTATCTGCGCTTCTCTTGACCAATTGGTTCAGTTTTCCTATATCTCGATGATGATCCTCTCCCGTGTGCCCGTGGTTTTTAGTTAAGCGATTCTCGTTATTGTTGTTTATTTGGGGAACCGCTCCGTTGTTTGTCAAACTTTTCCCGTGCGTTCGGTTAATTTTGCTCAACATTTACTATTGTTTTTTTTGTAATTTGAGGGAAACCGGCCGCGTTACTTGAAAACTTCTCATTGCCGTCATTTTTGTAATTTTGGGGAACCGTCCCCATGTATTGTAAAAGCGACAATAAATTTTGGAATGGTTACGAATTCGATCGCCTCCAACGTCTGCGCCCCTCTATCATATTCCCTCACGGCGGTGAGCTGAGCTAGTTAGCCCGCCCTCAGTCCTCACTGTCCTACCGCTGAATTTCGCGTCCGTTCTCGCAACGTGGGGACCTTCAAGTCAGTCCCCGGCTGACGATGCATACACGGTGACTTTTATAAAGTGGCCATGTCTTTTTGTAAGGGCCTTGCGCGAAGATTTTGGGTCTGAAAAAAATATAGTTTTCAATGGTTTTTCAAGTTCTCTTCGAAAAAAAAATAGAGGATTTTTTTGCTGAACAATGTGTACCAGAGAAAATCGAGCATTCCGAAAAAAACGCAAAATGCATTGCAACCACATGAGAATGAAGCTTAAAAAATTCCGAATACAAAGCACCCCGGAAAACTTGATTTGCGCCGGCCATCATGGCAGAAAAATTGTTAAATGTACGCCGTAGAGAGGCAATTATAGTGGAAAAAACAATTTAAGTGAGACGCGATCGTGCTATAGGATGTGCTAGTTATGGTAATGTTACAGCTGCAACTTCCGAATGTTGGGCTGTCACAAGAAGGTGGTTGCGAATCTCTCGACCCGCGAAGGAGGTAAGTGATCTGAATTTGTACCCATCCGAGTCCATTGCAGAGAATATGGTCGATTTCGAAAAAGTTCGACAATTCCATACGCTGCAAATAATATTTTGAATAACTGATTTCCAACTGTTGGAGAC
>JAPYZI010004447.1:0-14469 GCA_030523105.1 Ophioninae sp. A BG-2022a
CGCGGAAGGGGGGGGGGGGGGGGGGGGGGGGGGGGGGGGGGGGGGGAAGAAACGACTTGAGAGTAGCTGTAGGTGGGTTTTCGATCAATTGATTATACATCGAACTTCGCTAGGTGCTCTTTCGCAAACTTTTCGTCTTTTGTTCCCCGCAAAAAAAAAAAAAAAAAAAAAAAACGAGATCAAACTTTTATTTAGGTTTTTTATATTTTTTTATAACTTTGGATATTTTTAATAACCGATTTTCTTACTCTTGATTATTAATATTTGATTTTTATATATTTTTTTTTCGATAATATATATTTTGTTTTTTTTTTTTTTTTTTTTTTTTTTTTTTTTTTTTTTTTTTTTTTTTTTTTTTTTTTTTTTTTTTTTTTTTTTTTTTTTTTTTTTTTTTTACATTTTTTTTAATCAAAAATTTTGGTTTTCTTTTTTAATTTTTAGCACTTTCGATATTTTAATTGTAAATTTTTGTATTTAATTAGTTTTTTTGATTCAATTTTATTTGAATGTACATATTTTTATTCTAATTTTAATATCTAATCAGAATACATTTTTATTTCCAAAATATTTTTTTATAATTAATGTTTTTTTCAACCTCGATTTTTCTTTCGATTTTTGTTTTTTCGTACAACCTTTTTTTTTCCAAAGCGAAATAAGCGTGTCGCGATTCGTGCCACCCTCGAGTGAAACTACCCCGCAGGAGTAATTGATAGGGGTGGTGTGTGCCCGTCGCCGGCAACAGTGGAGACGGCTCGAGTGGATGACATTGTGTGCAGTCGTACGTTCCTCCCTCCGTTCTATAATCTTTCTATTCTTTGTCTTTATGGTCCCACCTATATATCACTTCCAACCGAGGCCCTTTACAGCCCCGTTTATTTCACTCCCCGGTATCGAGCATTCCTCAAAACGATCACGAGTGTCATTACGATCTTTCCTATTGAACAAAAAAACAAAAAAGTGGAAAAAGAACCACTCAAAATCCTGCCCGCATAATTTTGCCATTGTTCCATTTATCGATCCTTGACTGGAGAATGATTAGAATTTTTTCAATCAATTGTTAGTATACTATACATATATATTCAATAATAATATTAATAATAATAATAATAATAATAATAAATTATAAGTAATAAATAATATATTTAATATAATATTATAAATAATATTGACAATAATATATATAATAAAAAGAATAATATAAACAAATTTTGTTTAATATAAAATAATAATGATAATAGTACATTTTTGTCTAATTTTAGTATCGACGATAATAAATTCGAGTAAACATTTTTACCAAATTTTCGAAAACTTTCACCAAACATTTTTTGTCATTACTAAAAAAAATGAATTAAAAATTGTTGAACGTTTGAAATTGTCTACTCGAAAAATTACACGATCACAGAAACAATTAGTCACATCTTAAAACGCTCGAATCAGTGAGTAATGTTCATAAACAAATATCAGTTAGGCTAATAATAACGACGAGGAAAAAAATATGAATAAAAAAAAATCATTAAGAACTAAATGGTTTAATAAAAATAAAAACGGGCAAGAAAATTAGTTGGTCGAGGAGCTTGGAAGCCCCTCTTGGGAAATGGGCAGGAGAACAACGGAGTGGACAAAAAAAAAATATTACGTACTCGTTATCCTTGGAAACGATTTTTTTTTATTACGGCAATTCTTTTTTTTTTTCCCTCGTTAATCCATTTTTTATCATCTGTTCGCGTACTTAAATTTTACTTCCTATTTTCCCTTTAACGCTTCTTCGGAGCTTTCGTCTGTCTCCCCCCCCCCCTCCCCTTCCCCTTCTGCCAAGTTTCTTCTCGCTTCTTTTTCTTCCGAACGTAACGGAAGTGAGCCCCATCGTACTCGCGTCTTCAACGGCAACGTTCCGAGGCTCCACATTCCGCACTCTCTTCGCGAGGAAATAAAACTAACGCTTATAGTCAATTAAGGGGCTGAGCAGGTAATGCGCTTTGCCGCGAAACCGTTTTCCCGCAAGGACCATTCGGAGAGCCAGTTAGAAACGTATATATATTTATAACGAGTGACATCGAGGCACCGAAAAACTAAAATATTTCATGGCCAATCGTCTTGTAAGGGATTTTAAGGGGGGAGATTAAGTACGAAGCGATCTGATTGAAATTAAGCTACTGATTTTCTTGTTCCATCAATTTAGGAAGGAAATACATTTTTTTGTTTTCAGTTTATTTACTCACTTGATTATTCGGTTTTTATTTTTTTTTTCTTACGTATTTTATTTTTATTTTCGGTTTTGTATTTTTTTTTAAATTCTTTAAAGAGATGTCAATTATTTTTGTTCAGTTTCTTATTTTTTAAAAGTTCATTAATTGTTTTTAAAATATTTATATTTGAAGAACTATTTAAAATATAGATGAATTATTTTTTTTGTTGCGGAGTAAAATAAAACTGTAGTTTGAAATTCTATCGAATTTAACAAAATTTAAAAATTTAATTACCCTGACAAGAAACCTCCGCGAAGAAACAAATTGTGTGTTTATAATTGAAGTTGCACGAGAGGAGGGAAATATTAAAAAAAAAAAAAAAGAGAGAGAAAAACACAATGTGGATAAAAACGAGAATTGGAGGAGGAGGGAATTCTCTTTCGCGAGAACCGACAACTTTTATATCTGAACTTGGTCGATGTAGAGAAGTTTCTTTTACTTTTTTTTTTTTTATTTTATTTTTCTTTCTTTTTTTTTTCGTCGTCTTCTCACAGACTTCCCGTGACCCTCTCAATTATGTACGCCTCGTAATTTCCCGAGCCGACGTGGAATACTTTATTCTCAGACAAACATGAAATATAGAGGAAAAATACAAACGTCAGAGGGAGCACCAACTTTGATGAGAGAACTGGACGACTCGTATATTTCCGAGTCTCGTTCAAATGATCTGTCAAAAAAAAAGGAAAAAAAAAGAAACGAGAAGAAAATTAATACATGTTTGCAAATTTTCTCGTCACGAATGAATGAAAAATTCTCCTACGCCATTTTCCATTGGCTGTTTACTCCGATCTCGTTTTTAATAAATTCGAATTGGCTCGGAGAGATTTAGAACTTTTTTTCTTCGTATCGTATCAATTTTTTTTTGAGTTAAAAAAAATAAACAATTTTTGGTTTCTTTCACTAGCAATTGTGATTTTTTTTCAAACATCGAAATAACTTGGGAAATCAAAAAAACAAAAATACTTTCAACGAAGCGAAGGAGAAAGGAATTTTTGTTTCAAATGATTTTTGAAATAGAGAATCAAAAATACTTTTAACGAAGCAAACCCAAACAAACCCAAACAATTTACTTTTATTTGTAATTTACGTTTTAGTTGAATTTAATTTAATTCAATTTACAATTTAATTTAATTCAATTTAATTCAATTTAATTTAATTTACTTTAATTTACAATTGAAACCCAAACAAAATACTATCAACGAAGCAAACCCAAACAAAACGAAATTTTTCGTATAAAAGTTCGTCGATAAAATGCCTATTAAAAAAAGTCAATTATTCGTTCAACGTCTGTTCTATTCCTGGTCGTATCTACTTGCACGAGGTTGTCTCGAAAAGCTATTTTCGATCAGCGCTTCCCCCAAAAGTTTTGCGATAAAATGACAAACTCTAAATGGGCATTGGTTTGGCCCTTGAAAAGACCGAGCGAGAAAGAATTCCGGTAGAAAGAAAGAAAAAAAAGGAAGATTGGCGAAGGTGCAAACGGGAGTTCAAGACCTGAAACTACTTCAGTAGAAAAGGAACTCACCCGAATTAAGACAGACTCGAAGAAATTGGCGAGAGGAGTGGAGCTTGGATATTATTTAGTTATATACGTCAAGAACCGAGACAATGAAGGGTACAAACCGTTGAAAGCAAGAGAGAAGTAAAGAAAGGGTGAAAATTCGCCTGGGAAAATTGCTAACGGACAAGCAACGGAAGTAAGAAGTCAGCCGAGCATTGGCGTAGGTTTCCACCAATCCCGACAAAAATATCAATCCGAAATAATTAAATTCGAATAACCAAGCGCGAAAAAAAAAAAATAATTCAATAAATCTTCATCCAAACTTCCCTCCGTAAATTCGTTATTTATTTAAAAGATACCTGTTCCATTGGGTGAAATTAAATAACCGTGAAATTCTTTATAATTCATTAATTTGTTATTATACAAAATAATGATTCGATGTAATTACATAAATAATTAATTATATCAATTACGTAAAATAATTCTAGAAGTAACGTAACACAATGACGAAACGACGATACGAATTCTTCAGACCGTCAATTCGCGATCAGATCCCGACTAGCAGCTGCGTTTGAAAATTGAATAAGATCGAGGCAAACGTGTCGCCCTCTCGGATGCTTTCGATTCCCCAATTATTCCTAGACGTATTTCGTAGACTTCCGGTAGGGAGAAGAATCTCGAAGGCCTCCAGAATTATCATGTCTACCAATTGGCAAGGCTCAGCTGCAAACACACAATCGTTTAGTCATTCGATTACGCCATTTTGCTTCTCACATTTTTTTAGCCTCTTTGGCTCTTCCCCCCTCTTTCGAGCCTTTATTGGACTCGCTGGTTCTTACTTCACTTTTCTCTATCTGTATTTCGGTCCATGCTAATATCAGCAGACGGGAGCCCAGACAGCAACAGGAGCCTCGAGACGATGAAGCTCCGAGAGAGAATGGAAAAGACGAGAATTAGTCGAGGGGGAGAGGGATTTTGTTCTCGACATCAAGAGCATTCGAGAAATCCTTCCAGAAACGCTCATTATTCTTACTTGCACTGTAGACACTACTGCTTTTCATCTTTTTCGGATCAACCCAAGTACCACTCTGTACACGAGACGAATCGTCTTACCCCCCCCCCCCTCCCCCTTTTTTTTGTTTGTTTTATTTTTTCCTTTCTTTCACTTTTTCCTTTCCTGACTAAGCAAACGCTGGGGAAGTTCGTTGAAAATTAAAATTCGCAATACTAGCAAATATTATTTAATCCTAGGACTGTTTTAGAATTTTGAATTGGTCTTGAGTCGTTCGAGAATTGATTTAGAATTGTTCTAGAACTCAATTATAAAATTTAGCCCGGGAATCGTTCTAGAATTGATTTAGAATTGTTCTAGAACTTCATTATAAAATTTAGTCCGGGAATTGTTCCAGAGTTTAATTCTATAATTATTCTAAAATTTAATTCGGGGTTTGTTCTAGAATTTAATTCTAAAATTTGTTTCTAGAAATTCATTCTAGAATCTGTTTCTAGAAATTCATTCTAGAATTTGATTCTAGAAATTCATTCTAGAATCGTTCTAGAATTGTTCTAGAATGTAATCCTAGAATTGTTCTGGGGTTGCACCCGAGTCATGTTTCATAATAGGATCCTAAAACTCTACTAAAGTTGTTGCTCCAGAAGTACTCTAGACGTGTCTAAAAAAATGGTGAAATGTTTCTTCTTGACAAGACTAAGGAGATAATATATAACAGTAATTACCTAAAACGATCAATTACACAATTATTCATTCTCTGCAATCTCCAAAACAAAAAATCAACGTTTTTCATGAACGTATAAAAAAATCAAGTTTTCGGTGTCCAATTTCGTAATTAGATTTGGAGTGGGTCTTCGACAATTTCGAAAAGGCAAACATCATGTATGCTCCCAGTGAATTATGTTACCTGGACGTGTATCCTGCGAGACGAAATCTCGTTAGATAATACACGTGTTTGTCCTTTCATGGATGGAGGACGTTGGACGAAACGTAAATACATGGTGCTTTTGTCTCTATCGTGGTTTGCTGCTTACACTCCAAGGATATTCGAGCTCCTATTCCTTCTCGTTCCTGTTATGGCTCTCGTACCTTCAACGATGTCCTTGCACAAGAGAGCCCGTTCAGTTTTCATTTCGTAATATAGTGCTCTCCTCTCCCTGTGTTGATCTTCAAATAAAAAGTCTCTTAAAATGGTAATCACCTCGTCAGACCTAACAACCTCGACGAACACCACAAAAATCGCTTACATATTTAAAGCTTTTTTTTTCTTTCAACCTTCCAAAACCCAAACAAACCCAAGCAAACTTTTTATTTCAACGAATTCAGTTTTTCTCACCAACTAAGTTTCACTAAATTGTTTTTCAGAATTATTATTCACCTTACATTTATTTTTATTTCCTCAACATTTTTCTATCATTATATTGTTATTAAAAATATCATAATTTTTCATAATGTGGATGAGAAAAAGAAAAAATGAAAAAAAAGAAAGAAAAAAGTCTTGGAAGGTTGGAAACTCCAAGCCCATCAATAAGAAGTTGTAACTGGTGGCTGAATAAAATCGTATCAGAGATCCATCGCGATTCATGTTGGACGTTTGACGGGTTTGTATGGAATACATTTGACGTTAACGTAGTTTCGCGGGTATTTATAGAGCGAGCGAGTGGCTCGTACGTACGTAGTCTTCGGCATCATCGTATAGCGGTAGCATCAACGTAATTGGATGCCGACAGTTCCAACGTCGTAGGCGCCAGTTGCGAGTCCGTTGTTGAACATCGGGGGTCTTTCCTCAACGTTACTTTCCCCTCCTCGGTACACGCAGACGTTTAATTTCATATACACGTCGATTCGTTTACAAGATCGAGTGCGCGCATGCGCTAGCTTGTACACGCTTATCCGGAGTGCTCCTCCATTTGCTAATTACTGTAATGACGTTCTCAGTTTGGAATTATTCATGGTAGAACGATGACCTTGAGAAATGGACGGCGCGGTTGATGTTTCTCTGAAGCTCCTCTCATTAATTCCCCGTTGAATGCTACCAATGCGTCCCCGTCTGCCGAGATACTTTGTCCTCTATGCCTGGCCCATTAACCATCAGGACCCTCGACCTTGAAGGCCTTTATTCTCAGCGCCCCGCACTCCTTCCATTCCCTCTTTATGCGGTACTCGTTTCTATCCTCTTATTCGCTATAGTAACGTTTCGTCGAATAGACGAATGTTACGGTCGTCCTCCTAAGAAGGAAAAGGCAAATTCTGATTACCTAGGAGCTTGATTTTTGCATATATTAATTCGTTTTTCCACCTATTTTGGATACTTGATTAAAGAAACTCGGTGGGGACATCTCTCATCCCCACCTTGACGTCGAAATAACTAAAAACATCGACTCGAATGTAAAAATTACCGAAAACATCGACCCGAACTTAAAAATTACTAAAAACATTGACTCGAACGTAAAAATTACCGAAAATATCGACCCGAACGTAAAAATGACGAAAACATCGACCCAAACGTAAAAATTACCAAAAATATCGACTCAAACGACCGGTCCTAGGAAAACATCCTAATTCAGGAAAAACGACCAAACATCAACAACAAAAATTCTCTTCTTTCGTATTCAATCATTACGTTAATTCCATTAATTTATTTAATGTTAACACCATTGCTAATAATTAATATTGTACAGTAAATATATACACTGGTGATTCGATGCTATTTTCAGCAACCAACGAATTGCCTTTAACATTAGCCCTAATATTGGCGATATCCCAAATGTTTTTTTTTTTCAATCATTTGATATTTCCATTGGCTCACGATTGATCGTCGAAGTAATTCGTTGAAAGTGCTCGAATGAATAATCGAGTAAAATTGATCGAAACGAAGAGTGGTCGAAAGGTCTCGATATTTATGTAAGGACGCCAGAATTCTTTCGGTCTCGAGTAATGAGGCTTCAAGGTCCCGTGGACAACGAGGCCAATAAGAAAAAAGAGGGGGATGAATAGGGCGAAGGGTGTGCTCGAGTGCGAGGTATCAGGAGGAAGCAAATAGGAGAGGAACGAGACTCGAGTACCAGGAGGCACATCACCAGTACCAACGAAATAAGGGGGAGACTCAAGTGGCTTCATAATAACATGACGGTAATTGGACGAGAGAGGCCCACATCCTAATTAGCCGGAATTACGATGTTAAAAGACCACTGTTATTATCAATTAACCGCGATGATCGATACACGAGACATCTACTTTCTCCTTATTCAAACCGCGGTCACCACTGATAATCCTTTAACGAAATTTCACGAATTATCAAACTGCCAGCCAAAATCAGTCTTCAAAAAGCTTCGAATACTTCATTTTTCCAATTACTGAATATTCTTCGGTTTTGGGGCGTCGAGACTCCCACGAAGAGCTAATCTCACGCCGGAGGTTTCGAGGGGGGGTTGTCTGAACGCGAGCAATAAATATTTGTCCCTGCTGCGCGGGAGGTCCCAACTGGGACGAACGGCATTCCACATACCAGAAGGGAAGGTCTTGCCGCTTATCTGGTACCCTTTTTTTTACCTATTCCTCTCTCTCTCTCTCTCTCAATATATATATGCTTCTCTTACCCTCATTCGTTTAGCATTTCCGGCTGAATTTAATTGCGTCTATTTATCTCGGGTTTTGCGTAACACGAGTATTTAGTGGTTGACCACAGTGTGGCCCACACGGCGAATATTAATTTCGAGGTTTGCGGCAAACGAGAGATAGCTCTCTCCCTCGTCTCCTCTCGCTAGCTGTACTACACCAGCTGCGAATTATTACCTGGACGTAACGATAGTACGAGACACTTGGAAAACGCTTGGAAAGGACTGGCCTTCTTTGATCAGGGTTTGAGGATAATGGAATATTTTAACGGTTGATGGGACACGCTGATTTAACTGAATCGTTTACCCGAACGTAAAAATAACTGAAAACGTTGATCCCAATGTACAAAAGTCCAAAAACATCGACCCGAACGTACAAATAACTGAAAACATTGACCCTAACGTAAAAAAGACCAAAAACATCGACCCGAACGTAACGATAACTGAAAACATTGACCCCAACGTAAAATCAACTGAAAACATTGACCCGAACGTAAAAATAACTGAAAACATTGATCCCAACGTAAAATCAACTGAAAACATTGACCCCAACGTAAAATCAACTGAAAACATTGACCCGAACGTAAAAATAATTAAAAACATTGACCCCAGCGTAAAAAATTCATAAAAACATCGTCTCAAACCCAAAAATGTTGCAGTAATGATCAAGAGTTTCTAACATTATTCAGCTACGTTTCAGGAGCCTCCAATCCTAATCCATTTAAGTAAAAACAAAACTAGACGAAAACTAGGGCCAAGGCGAAAACTAGGGCTGAACAAGGTTGGATTTCATTGATGGCAATTGGTCAAATAATTATCCGGAAGTCGATGTTGCTTGAAAACATCGATGTTTTTCGTTCTTCAAAAACCCTCGATCGGAGCGATACTCGAGCGTTCGATCAGTCATAGCTGGAGAGCAAAAACACCGGTCGTTTATCCCAAGTGTTTATCCCAAACAAAAACAAATGGTCGATTTCACTTTTCGATTGTGCCATTGTAGCCACGATGACGCCGAGGGAACGAATCAGTCAGAGAGAACGAGACGGAAAGATCGACGGCTCGATTATCCATTCCCAATTCTTCCAAACGATCTCTAAAAAAAAAAAAAAACGTTTTTCCCTTTTCTGAATGAGGGTACGAGCACGAGTAGCCATAGCAGCATCGGATCTCGTTTAATGGCCGAGAAGGGCTTGCAGCACTCTCCGCTAACACGGGGACTTTGGAGCCTCCTCTTTTCTCTCTCGCCCTCCTCCACCCCCTCACTTTTTTTCTCCTCCCACCTGATTCTTTTTTTTTTTTGTCCATCTCTCTCAAACGCACACGGATATTATGAAAACATAGCCCCCGGGATGGCGAGCTCGCGTTCGCCCTCCGTTCAATGGACCTTGGATTTGTGTTTGATAGGGAAAACCCCGGCGCGAGCTTTTATTCCCAAATGTTCGCGTATGTACCGGGGCACACATGCTACCAGATATAGGCCCTCTTTATTTGAGTCATTCCATACTAAATCAAACTTCGAGATACGGCAATGAAAAAATATTTAAAAAAATGGAGGAAAATAACAAAAAAAAAAAAAACAAAAAATTGAAACCGGTCCTATCGATCGATTTTTTTTTTCGTTGAATAAAGCAGCAAAACTTCGCATTGAAAATGTTTTCGTTTCATTCGATATTGACGATGATGCTGAATCTGCGTTTTCACATTCACGGTTCGGTTCTCATCGATGTTTACGGTTCTTTCGTAAGCGAGATTTTCATTCAACGGCACGTTCAACGTTATTTCATGTTAAACTAGATTTAACAAGATTTTATAAATAAAATGGGATTTGGGTTTTAATTAAATTGTTGAAATTTTGTATTAAAGGTTCATTTAATTAATACATTGTTCGGAATTTAATCAATTGATAACTTATCTATTCGCGGAGGAAAATTTAATTAATTAATTATTAATAGAATTGTTGATTTTTTAATAATCAATAATTAAGTAATTCAATTTATTATTCATTTATCGTTTATTTATCGTCCAATTAATCCAATTATTTTTTAGTTATTTTCATTGAATCGTTTAATTATTTAAATTTAAATAATTAACTTAAGTTAATTCAAGTTTCATTAAACTATAAAACCTGGGAATATTTGTGTTCTCCAACGAGAGGCTTCGAGTTTGATTTTTAACATCAATTACATCGAAACGTTGTTTTTTTTATGAGAAATATATTTATTTTTATTTAAATTTGGGCTTTTGGAATTAATGGGGGAAAAAGATGAACACGTTAAAGCCGGGTTGGAACGGCCCGTGTGTACGTTTATATCAATGGATGGGTACGGGCGTGTATTTTTTATTTCTCTTTTTCACCTCGGAAAAATCAATCGTGGCCGGTGGATTTCAGGCCGATATATCCAGGCATTGCCCGCCCGTCTAAACATGTACACGTAGATATACATATATATACGTAAGCCCGATTATACAAGCTATAAGTACGTATTTTCGATATCCCGCGTTGTCCGCCCGGCTCCCGTGTACCGCCATATTTCTTTTTGCAACATTCCTTTTTTTTTGCGACAGATAAAAATGTATGGACCCCGGGGTCTGCGCGAGACGATAATCGTACATCAAATTTCGGAGGAAGACGAGATATTGGCGATGCAACGTTGCATCGGTTATCTATACTAACAACCATCAGTGCTCCCTTTCGAATTCCGTACTTTACTTTTTTTTTTTGCTTCCATTTCAGTTTTAATTTAAATTCGAAATAATAAATAATTAAAATTAAATATTTATCAAAAATTTTTTATGATAAAAAAGAATTGTAAATAAAATTGCAATAATATAAATTTGTTTATTTTTACGTTGGGTTGATGTTGATTTATTTGTTCCTCTTTTTTGTTTTTTTTGTATTTCTTTTAAATTTCTCCATTTCTATCGAAATTCGGAATTTTCGAATGTTGATATTTATGAATTTTGAAATGTTTGAATTTAAAAACGTTTGAATTTTTTCGATTTAAAAATATTTAATTTTTGAAACTTTTAAAATGCTTGAATTTTGGACTTCTTGAATTAAAAAACGTTTGAATTTTGAATTTTTTAAATTTAAAAACGTTTGAATTTTGAATTTTTTGAATATGAAAACGTTTGAATTTTGAATTTTTTCAATTTAAAAACATTTGAATTTCGAAATTTTTGAATTTGGATATTTTAGATTGTTGAAAGTTTTGAATTTCGAAGTTTTTGACTTTCGAAATGGTGAATCTTGAAATTTTCGAGTATTTAAATGCTCGAATTTTAAATTTATTTAAAAAATTGATATGAAAAAAATCACGCGAAAAGCTTCAAGTTGATACATCAGAGATTCCACCCTTGACTAATTACGCTGATAGAAACACATTTGGCTTAATCCGGCTCGCGTCAGGGTAGACGAGTGGTGATACGCGGGGGTTTGAAAACGGGGCGAGGGTAAATGGAAACAAGAGTTTAACGAGTTTCTTGGGCAGTTTCGTCGCTGGCTCCATTCTCCTCGATGCTTCGAAGTCAAGAAAACCTGTATGAGGGCTTACGCCCTCGTTTTCCGGTGGCTCTGTATACTCACACGCCATTAGCGCGTTGAGAATTTCTACGGAGTGCGAGCTCAAGGAGCACCACCACGAGAAAAGGTTCCTTTGCCTTAGAAGGGATGTCTGAAAGACCGGAAACGACGGGAGAACGCTTTTTCTACTCTCGAGCTCAAAGTTCTTGAGTGGATGCTGAAAAACACCGTGAGTGAAATCGTTTCCGCAACATCGAAACACAAAGGACTCGATGCACGGATTTTTTAAAAGCGCCGCGACGAACATTGCTTTTCATTTTTTTTTTTCAAACGACCAACAAGTAAAAAGAAAAGTCTATATTTTTTATCAGCTGATAACAAAAAACGATTTTTTTTCTCGAACGAACCCAAACAAACCCAAACATAAAGGACAATCGACCTGAATTGATAAACCTATATTTTGTTTATCGATCGAATCGTACATCTACGAGATGACCTTATTAGTGATAGATTCACAAAATGACCTCGCTCTTCTTATGTCCGAAAAATGACCTTACTACTCATACTTTGCCAAAATGACCTCGCTACTCGTACTCTCGTAGAATGGCCTGGTTATTCATAATTCCGTAAATGACCTCATCATTCATAGTTTCACAAAGTGACCTCACTATTCATAATTCCGCAAAATAACCTCATTATTCATAATTCCATGAAATGACCTTATTATTCACAATTCAACAAAATGACCTCGTTGCTCACAATTCAACAAAATGACCTCATTACTCATAGTTCCATGAAATGACCTTATTATTCATAATTCAACAAAATGACCTCATTACTCGTAATTCAACAAAATGACCTCATTACCCATAGTTCCATGAAATTACCTTATTACTCATAATTCCACAAAATAACCTTATTCATAATTCCGCAACATGACCTCATTGTTAATAATTCCACAGAACGGCCTTATTCATAATTCCACAACGTGACCCCATTATTAATAATTCCGCAAAATAACCTCATTATTAATAATTCCCCAAATTGACCTCATTATTCATAATTCCACGAGACGACCTCGCCATTCCTACTTTTCGAGATCGATCTTGGCCCTTGGCAAGCCGATCTTTCCACATCTGTTGCCTCAAACGGTCGGCTCCCCACGCTGCGCGACATTATCCAAACACGGACGATATTATCATTGGCCTCGGCAACTGGTAACCAGACAGATGCAGGTGCAAACTTGCGGGTGGTCGGAGCTCGATTATGTCGCGACGTTTTAAGGGGGTTTGTAGGGTAGCACTTCGCGGTAGGCCAATAGCCCGAAGGGTTTTCGGGTGTACCGGCAGTGAAAACTTGGAGGGCCTAGACTTGAGGACGGACATACCATGAGACGTAAGGTTGTTGGGCATTTCTCTCTGGGTGTGTGTGTGTGTGTGTGTGTGTACTCGGTGTATCACGGAGGAGACCTCAGAAGCCGGAAGGAGGATATACTCGAGGGGTGCCTTGGAGTAACTTTCTACATACATATTGGCGGATACTGGATGCCGTAAATATTTACCTGAAGCCAAGCCTGAATGGTCGATGAATAAATTTCTTACCTGAATTGCTCGACGTGTAAACCTCCCTTCTGCCCCTTGAAGCCACCAAGCTTTAGGGGTGCGTATATACGTATATACATGATCTATATACGCAACGGGGGTAGTTTGGGTTATAAGGCAGCGCAGAGTTTACGTCCCTGAAGTTTAAGGGGGATCAGAACCGGGCGCAGGCGGGGGGGATGGTAAAGTTCATCGCGAAAAGGAAGCTCTGAGGTGGGGGTAGGTACGCGTGTGCTTTTCACGGGTGCACCAAAAGCGGTTTCGACTTTACCACGCCTCTTCCTCGTCTTGAAGCCCCAGTTTACCTACCTATACACTACGGACCAACCTCCCTCCGCTCTTCTTTCCCTTCGCCGGTTGTGGCTGAGCAAAAGGGGTGGGTTTTCCGTAAACAGACCGAAAGTCGCCTCGGTCGGGTTTCACCGCATATCCTCTCGTACCTTTCCATTCGTGAGTAACGTACACGTGGGGTGACGTATGCACAGACAGGGTCGGAGGAACGGCGGGCGGGTCGGGCCTCTGTGCATACGATGACTGCGCTTCCTTTTCAAAATGTTTACACTTTAAAGGAAACGGTCGGTAGTCAGAATGATCGAGAAGTTTGTCGAACGTCGCGATGGAGGTTGAGGACTATGTCTAGGTTGCGTCAACTGGTTTATTGAGGGTCCGTTTGGACAATGCAAGAAATAAGGGAAATCAGGCATCTAGGAATTGTCATGAATTTACCTGAATTAGGATTGAACTTTATTGGGTAGATCATGGGAGTCATCATTGGGTAGTCATTTGAGGATTGGGATTTATAGTCGATTCGTATTATTGATTGGGCTGATTGAGTCTCCAATGGCTGGTTGGTCCTTTTGATTTCGAGAGGAAAGATGTCGATTCAGCCATCTAGGAATTGTCATCAATGGACCTGAATTAGGATTGAACCTTATTGGGTAGCTGAAACAGTCGTCTGAGGATTAGGAT
>JAPYZI010004448.1:0-20359 GCA_030523105.1 Ophioninae sp. A BG-2022a
AATTAAAATCCGATGATTTTTCGATTTTTGGCAGAATTTCAAAGTTGGATCATCGATTTTTGCAAATTTTTCCATACATACCCCTTTGCCTCTTTTTTTTCGATTTTTCGAGTGGACTTCCCAGGAAAACTATGGGAGATATCGATACGAATCCAACGCTATTGTTTAAGTCAGGCAAAAACCTTTTTCAAACTCTCCCATCGAATGTCCATAGCATAGGAGAAGCTCACTCTACGACCTTTTGAAATATCGTGATTTTTGAGATTCCGGCAAAATGGGCCTGGGAGGTCGAAAAATTTTTTTTTCCGTTTTTATGCTCTTAAAAGGCTCTATTGAATCGGAAATTTTCCGCTGATTACGAATATGCCCGAGTTTTTGCCGAAAGTGCAAAATTAGACTGGGAAAATGGGAAAAACCCTTTCTAGAATAGTTTTTAGACATTTTTGCCTGCTGCAGCTTACGGTAGCTATCGTAGTGTTCGTCATTCCCTTAAAAGAAATACTTCTGATACATTATTTATTCCATCGATTAATTCCAAAAATCTTTATAAATCAAAATACCCTACGTAATGTTACCAAACAACGTGAGAAACAAAACTAGCGATTATTAATAACAGTTCTCGTGAATTAACGATTGAACGATATATCGTACACTATAGATTCGTAACCCGGGTCACGGTGTTCCTCGTTATCTAGTATCGTTCAAAAAAAAAAAAAAAAAAACAAAAAAAAATTAAAAATAAAATAAATAAATAAAAATAAACTTGGCCAAACGCGTTTTCGAAACCGCGCTCGATTGGTCTCCGCGTTGGGCTTCCGTTTCTCGGGTGAGCAACTACCGTCCCATTCTTTACTACCGGGACTTTGGGCGCGAATAACCGGGCCAATTTTTGTAGGACGACATTGGAAAAACAAAAAATAAAAAGAAAGGGTTTTTCTCGCAATGACATATCCTATATGGCCACAAAGGGAATTCTAATAGCTGTGAATCATTCCGTATATATATATATATATATATATATATATACATAAATATACACATACATACATCTATTCAGTTGACAGTCAAAGTGTTAAAACGAAACACCCTTTTGTCCATTGCAGAGCAGTGCACCCTGCGATAAACTCCGAGAACGAAAAAAAAAAGAAAAAAAAAAAAAAGAAAAATCCAAAAAGAGAAAAAGAAAACGTTTTTTTCGAAACGTACGAATGATGGCGACCGTAGACGTTCATTTGTGTATATATGTATATAAATCCACATGTGTACGAGTCGATTGTATATATCGCACGATGCAGGACGGTATAAAAGGGATGGAAGGTTTTCGATATCGCTGCGGCTGCAATTTCGTTTGAAAATGCGGTTTCTTTCGTATATTTTGCGCTTCGATATCCCCCCTCCCCCCTTTACCTTTTTCCTTCCCTATTTCTCTATCATCCGTGATCACACGTATACACAGACACGATGATAAACGTACATACGTGGAGTGTCATAAGGCAATCGAAGTGCTCTTTTTTTTGTTTTTAACCTTTTTTTTTGTTTTGTTTCGTACGGGAGTATCGATTTTCCAATCCGTTTGACGAATCGATCATACACAATATACCTTTTGATTATTGTCTGTTGAACCGAGTGGAATTGTTTTCGTATGGGTATACGTGAAACGTACGGAAAAGTGTCAAACGTCGATGCGACACTGAGCTATTGTCACGTATCGTGAAATAATTCGTTACGAAATAATAAATTTGTGCTTTTAAATATTGATACCGAAAAATTGTGTGTGTGTGTGTGTGTTTTTTTTTTTTATGTATCGCGAAAAGGATAATCTTTGTTTTTTGTTTCACCGAGTCACCTGTATGGTGGTATAAATAAACGATTGAAAAATTCAAGTTTTTACTCGTTTGATTAATTTGATCGGTTTAGTTTAGTTTTTTTTTTTTTTTTTTTTTTTTTTTTGTGAATCGTATTTGCATTTAATTCGTATTTAATTTGGCACAACGGTAATTAGATACACTTTTATTAGACGTTTATACTCAGTTTTAGGATTTTTATTTAGGAAATTTCAGGCTGTTCGGGCCTGTCGTTTCACAAATTTTTAGGGTCACAAGATTTTGTTTACTATTAAATTTAGATTATAGATAATAAATAATATAGATATAATATAACATAGTAATATATTATATATTATTATATTATATATCATATAATATTTTTACTTTTATTATTATATAATAATAATAAAAATAGATTTATAATAACGTGGTAAAAATACATATTTTTAACCTTTCAGCACATTGGATGAAAGCTCATTTAGGTGAAAAAAAAAATCATAAAAATTTGTGTGAATTGAAGATTTTATGTTTTAATTTTTAGGGTCACAAGATTTTGTTTACTATTAAATTTAGATTATAGATAATAAATAAAATAGATATAATATAATATAATATGATTATATTATATATTAAATTATATATAATATTTTTACTTTTATTATCATATAATAATAATAAAAATAGCTTTATAATAACGTGGTAAAAATACATATTTTTAACCTTTCAGCACATTGGATGAAAGCTCATTTAGGTGAAAAAAAAAAATATTTTTCTCGCGTATATAGAATCAAAGTACAGCATAAGATGTCGTATTTTTTTTTTTGTTTTTTTACAAGTTAACCATTGGGCAGTTATCAAAGTTGAAAAAATGGGACTCTCGTTAGTGCGGTTCTTACGACTGATTAAAAATTCAATACGCGAGATGATTTTTTAAAGGGTTCGAATCGTTTGTTGATAACATTGGAACAGCCGATAAAGCTCTTTCGTGTCGCCAGTTTTAGGGGTTATTTTTTGCCTACGGATGGGAAAGCCAACCCTCGTATTTCATCGCGTGGGATTCTGCCAAATTTCGCCTCTTTCTCTTTGCCTCTGTTCTCGTTGGTCGTTCCTATTTTCTCGAACGTTTCGACCGGCTCTTAAATTTGGTTCCTGTAGTTAATCGAGGGAAATAACCGAGGAATAATTTTGTTGATTGAAAAATTAATTGGAGGTGAATGTGGTCGAGTATGTACTCGGACGAAGTACGAGGGAGGGAAAAAGGAGGGAAGGGAAAAATCGAGTGGCTAAAAAATTCAAACGAAGAGGTGGAAGGAAGGTCATAAAAAAAAAAAAGATACAAAAATGGCCGGAAGATCGTGAGCCGTTAAATCGTACGATTCGTAAATCCGTCGTTATCGCCTGTATCCGGCTATCCTTCCACAGGCCCTTTGCTTCTCCTTCCACAGTCTGACACCATCGCACGAGTGTCCGGCTCGTCGTTAGGATCTCTCGGAACGAAGAAAACCACGTTTCTAGGGGGATGAAGAAAGAAAGACGAAAAGAGGGGAAAAGGGAAGGAGAGAATTAAGGATGGAGAGAGAGAGAGAGAGAAAGAGAGAGAAAGAGAGAGAGAGAGAGAAATAAAAAGAAAGAAATCGAGAAAGAAAAAGAGACCCGGAGAAAGTCAAAAACGAACGAAGATAAAAAGAGACGGATCGTTGAAAGACCGTGACGAGTAAAAATGTACGAGAAATGAGGAACGACAATCGACTCCACCTTCAGGAATCGCGTCAACGTGAAATTTTCAAAAAATCGTTTTTTTTGTGCATTATCCTACGGTATACAATGTTATAAACATTCTTGCAAATTTTTCAATCGAAATTCAAATTATTACGGGCGCTAGAGCGTTTCTTGTAAAAAGGAAACGGACAACAATCTTTAAACGCGGTTTTTTCGGATCAGTGTTTTTCAAAACGGTGTCCACTCTCGAAGGAAGGGATTTGAAGATATCTATTTCTAGATATCTAGAAGATTTTTTGTTTTTATAATCTTCCTATATTTTTTTTTTTACGAAAAACTCGAAAAAAGGGTTAAGTTCGATACTTTTTGTTCAAACCGCCGCTATTTTGTTAAATTGAAAAACTTCCGTAGCGCGATCGCGATTTTCCTACAGGTTAATAATCTTTTTGAAGTTCTCGTTTCGGGTAAAAACTGCGACTGCAATTGTGAAGATCGTGCGGGACTTTTTTTTTTAACGTATCATTTAAACAAGTTATTTAATTATTATATACTAAATAAATGAACGTACAGAAAATAATGTTGTATCCGGTATTAATGTATTTATTTGTAAAAATGAAACCCAGATCGATCAGTTTATTACAAAATTGAAAAAAAAAAAACGAAAAATGAGGTGATTTTTTTTGAGGGTCGTATTACAACGTACAAAAATTTGGAAGAAGTATCACAGTTTGATGATCGAAATCTTCAATGATAAAAATCGTAACTTTGCCACGAGGTCAAGAAGTTATAAAAAAAGACGATTTGATTGCAACGAATATTACGATTTCTGGAGTGTCAAACTTTATCAAATTTTATCCACAGTTGGTTACGGATTCCTAAGAACGTTTATACAAATTAAAAACAATTAATCTTTAAATACGTATAATATGCAAAAACATGCTTAATTTCTCCGAAGGGTGTCGTCGTCGTCGCACCCTTCCAGTTGGCTCTCATCGACTTACATTCCCCTTCTCTCTCTCTCTTTCTTGCTGTCTCGTTTCCTCGACTTCTCCCTCCATTGAGAATTCGCGATAATTGCGCGTTGGTACTAGTTTCCGTAACGCGATGCGTTTATTCCGTCTTTCGTTTCCACGTGGGTCCACGAACGAAGCACATGCCGAAATGACGCATGGTACCGAGCGACGCCGCGCATCCCAGACGAAGAAGTAAACGAGGGAGACACGTTGCGGTTCGTGAAGCGCCAAGGGGTGCTAATGCGAAATCGTCCCAAAGGGTGGTCCTCGTGAAGGTATCCCAAAGCTTCACGCGTACACCTACAACCTTCGTACATCGAAAGATCCTCCAAGGATGATGGGGGCTCATACACGGATACCGGAAGTATCGGAAGAGACACGGGAAACGAGAAGTTGCCGGTTAGAGGGGTTTGCCAGGTTGTAGAGGGGGTAATGGTGGTACATCCGTGTAGTTAAGAGAACGAAAAGCTATGCGAGGACGTTTCTTGCAAGAATAAGAGAACAGGATCGCTGGGGATGTCCCGGGATTCTGTCCTCTATCGATCTCAGCGGGTACATATAGACACTAACTTGTGCCCTCAGCACCAACCCCTCTACGACTACCACTCTTGCCTCCCCCTCTTTCTCTTCCCTCTCTCTCTCTTTTGCCAGGTCTCTATGTACATCAGAAGAGTCCTTCTCGTCGTACACACATTCTGGACGCCTTTATACGTACGTACCGATACGTGAATGTACACGCTAAAACGAGGAAGCGAGGAAGTCTTCTCCCACTCGCCAATTCTGCTAGGGAGTAAGGGATAGGGCATTGCATAAAGTATATGTATAATTCGACCATGCGCCAACCAGCGCACACCCTGGTGCTTTCCTAGCTTGAAAATCCAGTATCTCCTATCCCTCTTTCCAGCCGGCTTCGCACCACGTTCGCGCCAACGTAGGCAGCACCCCTCCGCCATCTCTACTCCTGGCGGTGGCGTGGGTGAAGCTCAGAGGTTAGGTATACCGTACACGTACATAGATCGGGGTAAATAGTTAGTATACTGGTTCTACCATCACGGTCCTCTCGCACACGCCTTTCCTTTTTCACGCTCTTAGCTCTCCCGACCCTCCAACCCCCGGAGGGAGCTTGCCCTTCTCTCCTTCTCGCTTTATGTTTCAGCGCAGTGAAATTGACTGACTGCTTCTTCGATAGAGATTTTCGGGTCGGAAAACCAGGCAGGGGTTTGTTCAAGACATTAGAACTTGTTTCTTTGGTGGCTGATGTTACGAACGAGATATCCGGATGCTCATACTTGCTCAACGGTACGGGACCTCCTGAAGACTTCCGGTCGTAGGACACCTCCTCCCGGAAAACGGTTTTAGGGTGTTTTTTTCGGTATGTGTGTGTGTGTGTGTTTTTTTTTATTTAGGTCCTGGACGAAGTTAAGGGATAGTGGAAACGAGTGATGTTGGATTCTATGCACGTTCTTGAGAAATACTCAAATGGTAGGATTGAGGAAGGGTTTGCCTCGTTCCGGACTACTAAATCGTACTTGTGACATTGAAAGTTGGAGGAATTCGCTGCGGAATTGTCAGGCACGTTGATTCTGACGGGGTGTTCCAGTCGGGACACGAAAATCTAAATAAACGCTGTAGGAAGTTTTGCGTCTTGAGGATACGTAATAATTTCGTTGAATCTTAATTGGAAGATTAAGGAATCAAGCAACTGGAATATCGTTTAATCAATTAGGCCTCATCGATCGAACCATCTCGACGCGATAATCATCGCGACGAAATTTGAAAAATTCTTCACTCGCGGTTATCAAAACCGACATCTTTCCGAATAATAACTGAATTTTCGGTACGTAGCCTTCAAGAATGAATCCATCGATATATATTGGATACTCCGGTGCGCGGTCTAGTTGGATTTAATCGTGTAAACCGAAGTATCATTAGTCATCTGGCATTCGCTGACTGGTCGTCGCAAAACCCAATGGAAATCAAATCGGTCAACGTTCCTAGAATTAACCCCGCGCTCTTCAGCCAAATTCCAATCTTCCACTCAAAACTGTCAATACCCCGTACCATAAAATATTAAAAAAAAAAAAAAAAAACGAACGATTTCCGAAAAGTCCGTTTCGATTTTTCACAATTTTGGATTCCGGAAACAATGGTTTCTTCGCCGAAGATCCGGCTACTGACGGAGAAACAATGACTAAACCGGAAGTCAAACTTTGTTGATTAACGAATACTCAGAGACAGTTAGCGCTTCTCTCTAACCTGAACTTTTCGTATTTACGTATTTATGTGAAAATCGTGGGAACGCCGCGCAACGTTAACTTCCGGTTGAATATGCCGGTATGTACGTTGGTGTATACTTGACTTATAGCGTATACACCAATATCAACCGAAATATATGTAGGTGTGTTTGCGTCTACAGGACCTCGGGTACCATGAAGTACGTCATACTCCGAAGCCATCCTGATAACCCTTGACAATTTGAGTACAGGAAGTCTTTGTGTTCACCACCCGTTATTGAGGGGTATACATAGACTCGAGTGAAGGGGGTAGAGACGTCGCGAGAGGATGGAGGAGGCAGCCCATCGTTTCCAGAGTTTCATCGGATATCAGTCCCGGACTGGGATACAATGGACGTCTATACGTCGTAGTAACGTACCCGGATTTGAATCTCGATCAGGCCAACCGGAATACGTAACCGCTAAGAATCGAAATTGGACGAGAATTGAAAAAATCTAAAAAAAAAAGAAGAAAAAGAAAAGAAAAGAATACAAAAGAAACGAAAATAATTGCTGAGTCAATAGCACCGCGGTGCGATTCGATTTGTACGGTTAACTGTCCGTGGTCGTTTTTATGGCGAATCTTTCTCGGTCGGTTGGATGACGCTTTATTTTATGAGGCGCAACAGGCACCTGTGAGCGTTAAATACTCGACTTCCTTCTCGAAAGTCTCTTCTTTTGGGTTATGCACCGCGAGATCGCGGCCGGAAAACTTTTTCGAAGATCCTCGAATTAGGGATTCACTTTTATCGTCCTGAGGTAGGTACGATGACGCCGAGTCCACGATCGAAAATCTTCGAATTTTTTAAAACTTTTTATTGTTTTCTTTTTTGTTGCGACAGAGATCGAGACAGAGATCGTTCGTTAATCCGCTATTGGATCGCTTCGTTACACTGAGAACGCTTAAACTCGAGTTATTTAAAAACGATGAATTTCGAACAACAATGATCAACGAGATCGTCGTTATCATTTCTTTTACACGTTTCAGTGTTTTCAGTTACATTATGTTTTATGGATAACCATCGCGATCGTGCATTTCAAAAAAATAATTTCCAAAATTATTATTATTATCATTATTAATATTTTCTATCATCATCATCATCATCATCATCATCATCATCATTATTATAATATTTATATTTTTATTATTATAATAATATTTATATTATTATTATTATTAGATTTATATTATTATTATTATTATTATATTTATATTGTTATTATTATTATTATTATTATTATGGAAGGTTGGAATTTGCAAAGTGAGGCGTGGAAACGAAAAGGCAAAGCCTGCCATGTGACCCGGTACGAGGGTGATTTCGATAAATGTGTCGTCCAATGAAGGAGGAGGAACAGTGATTCGTTCGTAAATAAGTATCTTCTAAGGTGGCCCGAGAGAAATCCTCTTCAGCCTGTGAGAGAAGATGCGGCTGGGTTCTCAAAGCTAGACGAGTGCCGGGAAGTATGTGTACAGAGTATAGTTAGTTTATACGAAGGCTGTGTGTGCTGTTGCACTCGATGTATCATCGAAACGTCGTTTGCAGTTACCGAACGAGGTTCTCGGTAGATCCGGAAGGAGTTTGTGTACGGGAAGTTCGGTATGACGTATAACACAGTACACACATACGTAGAAGCACAGTTAGAACGGTGGAAAGAGCCCGCAACTTGCCCGGATTCCTTCTTCGATTTTGTTCGTGTGATCCCACTTGTATCGTTGAAAAGCCTTCAACCGCTTAGCGATCTTCAAGATCCCTTCAACCGGGGTATATAAACGATCCGGGATATCGTCCTTACCAACTCGAAACGACGTACGAACCCCCTCCCATTCATCCTCGGTTTCTTTCGACTCGGCTTATTTCGCTTTTACGAAAAACCCAATCGGTTCCTGGATTTCGCGAAACCCTATGTGCCATCGTTGAAAAAAAAAACAAAAAAAAAACAAAAAACTTCGTTTTCTACAATCAAAGATTCGTTGGATTACTCACTCGGGAAAAAAATCGAACATTTTTTAAGAAATCGTCTATGTAGGCGGTCTGTACTTTGATACGTCGAATTATCGAAATATCACGAATCGTCTTCGAACTTCAGGATAATACGGACCTTCCGGCGCACTTTCGAATTTTCGTTTTTGATAATTTGTGTTTTTTTTTTTTTTTTCGTATGAGATTTTGAAATTTGGATTTTTTGTTTGGATCGTGTTTTAATTTTCAATGAGTTGGGGAAAAATCGATATATATATACATATGTTGAGATTTTTCATGATTCCTGATTCATTCATCGGTGACACTTATTTTTTAATTATTTTATTAGTTTAATGACAATTACGAAAAACGCGGTCAATTTATTTGAAATTTAGTCTCATTAATCGTAAATATTCGTATTGTTATATTTGTAGAAGCGGAATCATGTATTGAAAAGTTGCAAAAATAATCATGTATTACTATTATTCCATCAACAAGTATTTCCTCAAATTTTCTTTATTTTATTATTATTGAATTAATTAAATTTAATTTATTAATTATTGTATTAATAAATAATAAATAATAATTAATCAATGTATTAGTTAAATTCATTTAATTAAGTAATTAATTAATCAATAATGAATAACAATTACGAAATGAATCAATTAATTAAATTCCTCAAATTTTATCATTCTCGACGGTTATTTAATGTCCATCCAAGAATACCTTAAATGAAACGTTAATTTTTACGAAAAAATAAATAATTAATTTACCATTCTCATTCAATAATCTGTATAAATCCTAAAAATTGTTCAATTATCACCGAAGAAAGTTCACAATTTTTCTTAACACTTTACATTTTGTGGTGATAAAAAAAAACTATCGAAAAAAAAATAATGTTCACTTAAATTTAAATTTACAGTCTTCACGCCAGTCGTCCCAATTCGTGTGAAAATGATGACGAATTTTTTCTTTTTATTTCATGATACGAAATAACCCACCGAGCTTTAGGGTAAATTATAGTTATTTTTCATGGACCTGTGGTGAAAAACGGTTATTTTTATGGATGTGTTGCACGAAGTCCACGGAGTGGCGGACTCGCGCCTCGTTCTTTTTTCACTTTTCGGTTGTACGAGTCCGGAGGGTCGGAAAAAAACGATTCCTCGACTTTGAATCATGCTTTAGGGTCAGGAATGAAAAACGGTGAAACTCTTCGATACTGGCAGATGTGCCATTCTCGGTAACCCATTTTCACTTTGGAACTGAAAATTATGCGACCCAAATTGCAAACAAATTTGTATTAAAAATAAATTACAAAAAAAAATGGGTGACTGTTCCGAAAAATTCGTGAAAAATGTATTTTTTGTCATTTTTTTATTCTTTGGATTATAAATGGTAATTTTCAGTCAGGGGAAAACGGGAATCTACCTCCCCATAAAAAGGTTTAGATTTGTTTGGGTTTGTTCGGATATATACGAGATATACAAAAATTCCGAGATTTTGCCGAAAATTCACGCCCCATTTTATCACGTATTTCCGCGAACTTTGAAACCCCATAACTTTTTATGGGAAAGTGGAATTCAGTTTCCCCTGACGGAATATCAATATTTATAACCCAATCGATGATAAAACAACAAAAAATAAATTATTCACGCATTTTTTTTTTAGAAAAATCACTAAAATACACAATTACCAAAAAATGGATAATTTTATTCCTTTCGAATTTACTCAGTCACGTTCGAAACAAAATTGCCATAAAAATGTTCCAAGAAATCATGAATTTTTTGAACACCTCTTCTAATAACGAATAATATTTATTTACGACTGAATTTTCAATTTTAATTCCAAATATTTCGAGAATGTATAAATAATTTCAAACTACCCAAAAAGTTCGATTGTTTCAAAATGTTTAAACAATTAAACTTCTAGTAATTTAAAATTAATTTTATTGAATTGATTATTCTTTCTTAATACGATTTTTTTCCAGCAAAATGTTTACTTTCGCGAAAACTTTCGAAGATCATTTAACAAAAAAAAAAAAAACTTATTTTTCTTCCAAAAACGTGTATTTTTTTCAGACTTTTCGGAGTTTCCAATCAACGTTCGTAATACACTCAACGGTAACAGCTTTGAAGTGAACAATAGTCTATAGGACGTTGCACAGAAAAAATGACAGATCGAACGAAATTTTGGTCTGGAATTCGAGAGGCGTAGAATCGTCTGTCCCAGCAGAGGAAAAGATCCACGCGTCCATCGACTAAACCTCGTCCCCTGTGAACTACCGAAACGAGCAGAGAAATCACTCGGACCCACTGAAACCCATTCCTCCTTTCATTCCATCGATATCTATACTTCACTTTCTTCTTTTCCTTTCTACTTCTACCACTGCTTCATTCGCTCTTATAAAGTCCGAAGCGTAGGAACTTTTCGAAACAAAGTTTTACCCGTTTTCGAACGACTGCAGGATATCTCTTTCTCTCTTTCTTATTCTCTCCTCCTTTCCCTGTCCATTTCTTCGTCCTTCTTTCTCTCTCGTTTCCTCTTTCCCCCTCCACTTTATTTCGCACGATTTCTTCCCCTAGCTTGTAGCGCATGTTGAACGAGAAGGTACAGTGGAGACGCCATTAAACAACGGCCGATAAAAAAAAAAAGAAGGGAGGACGAGAGAAATGAAGAGAGGAACTGATGATGATGATGGTGATAAAGATTATTATGCCTTAGTCATACTATGAGGCAACAATTTTATAACAACTAAAAGAAAAAAAAATCATAGGAACATTATAGAAATAAACCATAGAAAATAATACAGTGATAAAAATAATATAAAGAAAGAAAAATAAATATATCAATAAATAAAATTGAAATAATACTTAAAAATAAAAATATGAAAAAAGGCAAACAAATCGAACAATTCTTCAAATTAAAAGCACAATGCTTTTACGATTTCGATGGATTACCAATAAATAATTCAGCTGATGATGATGATGATGGATTTTAATATGTCCCAGTAAGTACTTTCGGGTAATGTAATGCATATAAAAAAAAATAACAAAATACAACAGAAGTAATAATGATAAACAATGGTATAATAATAAACTAAAAACTAAGTAATACAAATAAAACAAATAATAATAAAGCGACAGATAGAGAGAGAGAGAGAGAGAGAGAGAGAGAGAGAGAGAGAAATTGATCATTTTATTTATACCTTAGTACACTTTGGCACAATAAGATATAAAATACAAAATAATTAACCCAAGAAGGATGATGATAACGTTGATGATAAATGAATTAAGCCTTAGTTGAATAACATTCGGGCAATGTGGAAATTACAAAATAAAATAAAATAAAATAAAATAAAATAAAACAAAATAAAATAAAACAAAATAAAATAAAATAAAATAAAATAAAACAAAATAAAATAAAACAAAATAAAATAAAATAAAATAAAATAAAACAAAATAAAACAAAACAAAATAAAATATATAAACTTTACAAAAAAATAACTAAAATTGACGTGAAGGACAGTAAGATTTGGTTTAAAAAGCCCTAATTACCTTTCAGGCAAAACAAACCGAGAAACAGAATCAAGCAATAATTGAATATTTAAAAATATGAATAATTCAGGAAATCGGGATTTAACTATAGATGCATTGTTTTCGTGAGGAGTAGGAACTACGGAGGATAGAGATAAAGAAGGGAGGATGAGAGAAATAAAGAGAGGTACTGAGTTGGACAAAGAGAGAAATGGAAGAGAGGGAGGGGGAGGGAGGGAGGGAGAGGAACAAAGAAGAAGAAGAATCCTCGCAACTGCGATGGATAATAATTCTCTTGAGAATTTACCCTGTGCTCTCTTCCATCTTCGTCCCTCTCGGTTTTCAACGTTTCGTACCGGACGAATTACAAGTACGTGTACAGGCCTCCGGATGTACGTATACATTCCTTGTGTTCGTTAATCCCCGATGAGATTAATTAGCGATCAGTTAAAGGGAGTTGCCACCAAAATTGTATTCGGCTCATTTATCTATAACGAACAGGGTGGATTCGTTTCTCACGCGATTTCACGGAATTCAATAATGCACGTCGACGATGGAACGTGCCATCCGATCTTCCTGGAAGAAATTGCATTTTTCGGTGTGAGAAATTAAAAAAAAATAATAATAATAAAAAATAAATAAAAAATTTTTTTAAACTACGAAGGAACCGCCAAAAATCGTCGTAATTGTTTCGATTTATTTCAATCGCTTTATGTAAGACGTTTCGTTGGAAATTCGTAAAACAAAATGTCGTTCCTTATTACACATTAATCGATGTGGGCTTTCGTGGAAGGTTAATTGGAACTGAATGATACATCGATCGATCCAACTACCGACGTATCAGCTCCGTTGATTCGAATGCCGAATTAGCTCGCTGCCTCGTTGGAATTACGTTCCAATTATCCCTTTAAACAGCTATCGAAATTTTGCGCGAAAAGCACTTTTGACAACGTTGCGAAATCCATTTGCAATTTATATCTGATAGTTCGTTTATAGTTGAATTAGCTCTCATCAGGTTCTCGTAGTGGTAGAATTTATAGTCGAAACGATAATAATAATAGTAATATAATAATAATAATAATAATAATAATAATAATAATAATAATGCTTGTTAATTTTGTAATAATTATTCGTGGTGTCATTACACAAACATTAATTAAACAATACGTTCCATTGATTCATTAAAACTAATCTTTATTTAATTTGAAATAATTTATTTGTTGATAAAAATGTTTTTTAAACTGGCAAACCAGAAAAACAATGTACAGCATGAATTCGTACATTGTTTTTCGTTAAGTTGACACCTTCGACGATTCGCGTCATCACGAAAGTGGCGGTTTTGTTAATTTTCTTATTTCTTTTTTTTGTTTTTTATTTTAATCAATTAGTTTTAATTTTGATTCATTAATTTATTTGTAATTCATTGATATTAATAGTTAATTTTCTTATTTTCTCTGAAAATTGGTACGGAGCAATTTTCGTGAAAATTATAATTCGCGCCATTATAATTTTATTATTTTCTTTATCTGCCAAATAGCTTTGATTGAAATACCGTGATTTTTTTCTGCTGCCGAAGGGCGATTGAGCTGAGTTTCGAGTTTGGTAAAATTCAATAAAGCTGTTAAATACCCATATTGGTTACTATACGCTTACGATCTACTGCAAATCCCCCCGCCCCTTTGCCCCACTTCGCCGAGCAGCTCTCGGTCGTTCGGGTATTACACGTAAGCGGATATGCATTTTTGACGAGAGAAAGTGAGACCCTTTGTTTTATTGCATTTTTTTATTCCTTTTTTCTCAGACAATTTTCATGGTTTTTTATTTGATTCATTAAATGTTTTTAATTTGTTAAATATTCGTAAATGAATAAGATTTATTGAATAGTAAATATTACGTAATAAATATCAAATAAACGAGATTTATTAAATATTTGAAAAAATTTGTAGTTTTTATTTTGATTTATTAAATATTTGTAAAATTTTGAGTTTTCGTTTTGATTTATGAAATGTTTGTGAAATTTTGAGTTTTCGTTTTGATTTATTAAATATTTATGAAATTTTTAGTTTTCTTTTTGGTTTATTAAATATTTGTGAAATTTTTAGTTTTCTTCTTGATTTATTAAATATTTATAAAATTTTGAGATTTTGTTTTGGTTTATTAAATATTTATGAAATTTTTAGTTTTCTTTTTGGTTTATTAAATATTTGTGAAATTTTTAGTTTTCTTTTTGATTTATTAAATATTTGTAAAATTTTGTGATTTCGTTTTAAATTATTAAATATTTATAAAATTTTCAGAATTCATTTTGATTTATTAAATTTTACACTCTGCTCGACAAACGTAAACATCCCAAGATAAAAAATTCGGAATTTCTCATGCGCTTTTTCCTTCTGGTAATTTTCATGGATTTTTATTCGGTTTTATTAAATCGTGCACTTTTCTCGACAAAAGTGAACCTCGGGGGCGTAAAAAGCGCGCAGATTGCTTTCTCATCAATTTAATTCGTTGGAAAACTTCTGCGAGCAACTCGTGTTTTCGCAGGTCCTCATTCTGGAAGCTTCACGAGTTAATTGGAATGACGAAAAACCAAGCAGCGATTTGCCGATGTGCACTATCATTTTTTAAACGTTGCTTGACTATGTCGTGTCGTTCCTTTTTTTTCAAAGCTTCACATTTTTCAATTAGTAAAATTGCGAAAACTCGTTTAATTTAAAAATCGTTAAATTCAAGTTACGTATTTTATTATTTAATGAATATTTAATAATATATCAATATTTAATAATCAACAACAATAAAAAATAAAAAATAACGTTGAGCTTTCGAAAAAAATATTATTGTAAACATTTGTGTTCTTTAATTCACAGCTGCTCAAGTTGCATCGAAATATTTGTCTACTCCGGTTACTGCTGCACCAACGTATGATCTTTTTTTTTTTTTTTTCAAAACGTCCAATTTCTTTTTATTCCAAAAACGGCCGTCCGCGATATAAAAATAATTATAATGACTGAAATATATATAATAATAAATATAATAATAAGCTAAAATATATAAATATAAATAATAATAATAATAATAATAATATACTAATAATAATAAATATAATCATAAATCAATATATACTATCAAAAATAATAATAATAATAAAACGACTAAAAACTCACCAATATCGAAAATCCTTGAAAACGCGATTCTTCAAAATTTTGTAAAAATTCCGAAAAATCTTCAACGAACCAAAAACTCCAATAATCTTCGTCTCCAGTTTTTTTTTTTTTTGTTCACTATCGGGCGATTTCCACCGATTAATTCGTTTATCGTCGATTAGCACGCACAGCCTCGGATTATTTACGGAAATTAAAAAAATTATACGCTATATATATATATATATATATATATATAACCAAGAAAAACTTTTCCCTTCGTTTTACCTCCGAAAAGCAAAATTCTACCAAAATAGATTCATTCCCCCTCTGTTATCCGGGAAAACTCTTCCACCCAATTATATAATCCATTTTATCAGCGAACTTTTCGCCAGTTTTCCCTCCGCATAAATCCGAACCCTCAACCTTTCGTCCAACGAGTCTTTTTATGCACAGAGGACAGACGGGGATGTAAGACGAGGAGAGGAACGAATAAAGACGCGTAAGGACAGCGGGTAAATTCCATGGTGGTTGTGGCGTCGGTAGAGCGTCGCGAGTCGGTTTGGGGGGGGGGGGGGGGGGGGGGGGGGGGGGGCCCCGGGGGGAGTTTGGGCCTGCATATACATAGTATAATTATTCTAATGATCCTTAATCGTGAGCCGGAGGAGGCAAAGAGATCTTACTCAGCGGGTAATCTCCGAGCGTCTAAAAAAATGTAAACTCGAACATTTCGCGTGCTCTCCAAACCCGAAAAAATTTATGTACATCCACACCTGTTTAAAAAGCAAAGAAAAAAAAAAAAAAAAGAAAAAAGAAGACAGGAAAAAAAAATGGTAAACTTATTATTATTTGTAATTTGAAATTTCATATTATTTTTCAAAATATTATTTTTTTATTAATTTTCGACTTATCGTTATGGAAGTTTCTTGTTTCACTTCTCGTTTATTGTTGGAATTTTTTATTTACCTGATTTGTCTTTATTTATAATTAACAATTGGACAATCGTTTAATCTGTTGTTTCGAAATTAATTTTTTTTTTTTTTTTTTTATTTCGAAACTCGGTTTTATTTCTCAATGAAATAATAAGCGATGTGTTCGGATGTCGTGGAAGTGAATGAATAAATATAACAATTTTTTTTTATTGTCGTTTCGAACAACTCGACAGCTCAGGTTTTTGTGTGTGTGTGTGTTTTTTTTCTTTTTTTTTTATTATTCTAAACACCGGCATATTGCTTCACTACGTTCGCCCAGTCTTTCGGGTACACTCTTTGTATGTGGGCAATAACTTTCTTTATCTGACGAGTCTCCTCCGGCGTGCATTGAGGACACGTGCCGCGAAGTATCAAAGGCGCCAAACCTGAAAAAAAAAAAAAAAAGACAAGCGTTACGAATTTACAGTTTGCTGACCCAAATAGTACTCTCGAAAAAAAATAATGAATTCTTTTCTTTCCCCTCTGATTTTGAATAATTTTGAAACGGCTTTGGAAATGGTAAATGAGTAAATAAAAATTGTGGAAATTTCGAAACCTTTGGTCCGTGTTTTATCGAAGTAAAATTTGTACAAAACTAATGTAACGAGTACTCAGGAAATGTAAACCCAAACAAAACCAAATATTCCAAAAAGTTTTCGAGTAAGATTCCAAAAAAGTCCCTCCTCGGATCAATTTATTAAATATTTTTTGATTGATTAAATATTTGTAAAATTTTCAGTTTTCGTTTGGATTTATTAAATATTTGGAAACATTTTCAGATTTCGTTTTGATTTATTAAATATTTGGCAAAAAATTTCAGATTTTGTTTCGGTTTATTAAATATTTGGAAAGTTTTCAAATTTCATTTTGATCGAGCTAAAATTTTGCACGGATCTTGCTTCAAATTTTCCAAAGGAACACCCAAAATTTTTTTTGACGATTATCATTTATTCTCGAAATATCGAATTTTCAAATTTATCGATTCAAGACGTGACATTTTAGTGATATTTGGATTTGTTTGGGTCTATTTAAGATTCTTTGGATATGATATTATTTACATAAGTTTGTTTGTTTAGATTTCTTTAAGTCTGTTTAAGATTGTTTGGGTTTGATTTTATTCATACAAGTTTCTTTGTTTGGGTTTGTTTGAGTCTGTTCAAGATTGTTTGGGTTTGATTTTATTCACACAAGTTTCTTTGTTTGGGTTTGATTTTATTCACACAAGTTTCTTTGTTTGGGTTTGATTTTATTCACACAAGTTTCACACAAGTTTCTTTGTTTGGGTTCGTTTCATATCCCCCAAAAGTTCTTTTCCGGCTTTTATAACAACGATAAAAAAAGGGTTTGTGCAAAATTTCAACTCATACAAAAATTGAAAAAAAAACCAATTTTTTATTTTTCTAGATGCGAGGGTTTCCGCATTATACAAAAATCTCTAAAAACAATATTTCAATTCTCCAATATTCCGAAAAATGTTTCCAACTCGAGCAAATCGAAAATGAATTATTTTCGGAATATTTTGGTGATCGAACGAAACCGGTCACCCTGTATATCCTGGTGGATTTCTTCTTTGCATAATTCGTCCCCCGTGCGCGATAAGAAGATAAAAGGATGCGCGTATTATTGTCATAAACGTTAATGTATAATTACGATATGTATGCAAAATCTGAAAATGATTAAACGTGCATAATCCACGGGTACTTTTGAATGGTTATAAGAGGGAGAAAGAGAGAGGGAGAAAACCGGCTGGCTATCTGGTAATCGCAGCTTAAATTGATATAAGTGAGCTGAGGAACTTCCCCCCGTCTTTCTCAAAGCCGGTAAACCGTGGGAGAACACAAACTACGAGTACGAGGAAAGCATGAGGGTGAAAGGGGATATTCTCGTGACACTGGAACTTTAAAACACGATTAAAAGGTCCATTTTCCTCGGAAGTTCGAGGAACAACCAGCGAATAAAACATATGAGACGAAATTGCACGAGTATTTCCTCGTGCAATTCGACCGTTGTTTCCCCATCTCGTATTATTGATTAATTTTTTCACTATTTTTTAAAATCGTTGTTCATTAACGGATTCGACTTGCATTAAAAATTTTATCAACAATATTCAAACCCAAACAAATGGGAAATTTATTTTCGAATGTAGTCCGGTGCACGGAATTATTAGAAATAATGAATCGTAATAATTAATAAAAATGAATAATTAATTATTGATAATTAATTAGAATTAACACAATAAAAAAAAACAATTAATCAGCAGTAATTAATTACTAATTAAAAAATATGTATTCCATCAGAATTGATAAATAATAATTAATAATTTATTATTCATTGGAATTATTAATCATTAACTGTCATTAATAATCATCAATTATTAATTGGTATTTATTCATTCTGGCAGGATTCGTGGTTTTTCTTAGTTATTAATTAGAGTTAATTAATTTATTTGTAAGATTTTATAAGAAATAATTCATAAATAATAATTAATTACTATTATTTAATTATTCCTTTTTTCCCATCGTTCTTTTTTAAGAAATCTTACGAAACAATTAATTAGCCCTAATTAATTACTAAAAAAAATCATAAATTTTTTCAGCTGAGAGGCTTAAAAAAAAAATCCTTTTTTCGAAATTGGATCGAACGAAAAAAAAAATTGTATCGTGATTAAACAAAGGCATCGAAATCGCGATTTACATTTGGAAATTAAATAATCATTTTTGTCGCGATAGCGAGACAAAATAACTGGTCGAAAAAGCTTCGATTCGTTTGAGCGTCGATATTGTAATTATTCATGATTATTGAGGAGGATACTTTTACCGGAAGTGGGAAAGAAAAATGTTAACGTACTTTTGAGACGACGACCGATCGGATCGCAGGGTGCTTCACCGAGAGCACATTTGATTTGGCGTTTCAAGTAACGCTGGTCGTTCAGAGCAATGTCCAATTGGTCATCGGAGACTCGTGATTTTGGAGCTCGGTTGGCGTTTTCCTGAGCATGGGCGACGAGAAAACAAAACGCCATCAAGCTGAGAGTCAACGTTATCTGAAACAGGCGAAACGTGTTTTCTCTTGACTAACACGCGATCGTCAACGACCTTGAATTTACAAACGTCGCGATCCTCTTTTACCTTCCACTCTACCACTCTTCCAATGTAAATTCGAATGAAGAAAAAGTAAACAACAACAAAAACAATTCTCATTCGTACCACGTTCAACCCGATCGCTCAGAAAATACGCGAAGAATTTGATTCTACAAGAGATTATTCGTCGCAGGAAAAACACGGATGGAAATATTGATATTTCATGGATTTACATTTTATTACGAAATTAATTATTTTTTGTCAACTTTAGGCCGAAAAGTTTGTCCCAATTTTGGGAAAATGTCGATTTTGAAGTCTCGATCGTTTCGTTCATGTTTAACCTTGCAAATAAATTATTTAAATTAAGTATTCGTAAAGCTAAGTACGTACGGCGTACATTAATGTTAATACTTATTATTTAAATATTGTATGTAAATGTTGTTGTAATATTGTAATATTGTTAACATTTTAATATTTTAATATTTTAATATTGTTAATATTGTAGTATTGTAATATTGTTAATATTTTTAATATTGATATATTGTTAATATTTTAATATTGTAATATTATTGATATTTTAATATTGTTGATATTGATAATATTGTAGTATTGTAATATTATTAATATTGTAATGTTTTACTATTTTACTATTGTTGATATTTTAATATTGTAATATTATTGATATTGTTAATATTTTAATATTGTAATATTGTTAATATTTTAATATTGTTGATATTGTTAATATTTTAATATTGTTAAAATTGCAATATCGTTGAAATTTTGTAATATTGTATGAAAATATGGTATGTAAAATTGTATGGATATATTTTTAAGTGTATATTTATC
>JAPYZI010004449.1:0-23626 GCA_030523105.1 Ophioninae sp. A BG-2022a
AAAAAAAAAAAAAAAAAAAAAAAAGAATCGATCGTACCACATCGAAAGTAAACAAAACTCGATTCTCAATAAATGAAGAAAAAGAGCGAAACCGTAACGAGCCGAGTGTAAAATCGAGTTCTTCGAATTCGCTGTCGTCCGAAGAACAAACCTTCAAGCGGAACTCGTCATCGAGCACGTTCATTTTGAGAAGCTCGTTTCGGTTTCGTCATATCGAGAAGCTACTCTGGACAAAGGTGGGTAAAACAGGAGGTGGAATGACACACGTTTTCGCAAGATAACGGATATCCCGCAGATAATGGGATCAAATTTCCGCGACATTATCACTAGTTTTCTTTCGTCAGTTTGATAAGCCTCGTGGACACGCGCAGTTTCGTTTCCACGTTAAAGTGATTTTAGAAAATCGATTTTCTTTTTTTTTTTTAAGTTTTCCTGTTCCGTACTTAGGACGAGGTTGAATAAAACACTTGTTGAAATACGAGCTCGCAATATTAATACTGCGAGTCCTGCCCATTGTCATTTTCTATTTCCCACGCTAATAACACGAAGAAAACTTTGCTCGGTGCTCTGAAATTTTATAATTCGCCAATTGGTGCACGTATAAAAAGTTCTATATTTTAGAGCGTTATTTAGTTAATTTTTAATTTTTTAGCGCTCCGTAAAAATGTCCTGCGAGATTTTATGCCAAATCTACTTTTTCAAAAGCTGGTCAAGGTCATTGTTGAACTCGTTTCAACTTTGAATCGTGAAAACTTCAAGATTTTTTATCACTTGCACGTAACTACCATACTAATCACAAAATAGGATCGTTTTTTTTTTGCAGATCATGCCATTTACTATAAAATCACGTTATTAAATAACCCAAATATAGTATAATCACGAAAACTACGAGGACGCAAAATCGATTTACCGTCTTTACGTTTCGAAAAAAATTCCAGTCTGCGCTCGTTCGTTGGGAAGATTGCATTGATACAGCGGATTGCGTACATGCGTGTACGGGATGAAATCACGCCCTGCAGCCGATGGGGTCAAGAGAGCCCTCTGTAGTTTCAACGACCAATTACAGCGTCCCGTATAATTGATGCGGAAATGATCGTTAATGCGAACGTAATGAATTTACGTTTATAAATATAACACAATCCAGCGGGGAAAATTATCGTCGGAATGCAAAAGGTCAAACCTTCGAGCACATTTCGCAAATTCAATTCTTTCAGGGGACTCACCGAATTTAATTTCGACACCAATACTCTAATTGAAAAAGAGATTCGATCGAAAAACCATTTTTCTCGTTTACCATGTTTCCAAAAGGGAAATACGAAGTTATGGGTTCGCGTTAAGGACGAGTGGGTAATGGACTCGTTGAATTAATTTTTTTCTTGAATTTTCTCGGTAGGAAAGTGGATGTTTGAGAGCGCAGTGGGAGTGAAGGAAAATCGTCGCGGTAGAAGAAACGTCAGAAGCCAACGGCGTTGGAACACGCGTTTCTCGTGGGTCGAGTTGAAAGCAGGCCTTATAGGCACGCGTGCTTGTGCGCCCTTGCTCCACCGACACGGGGAAACGCGTACGCTCGTACACACAGCGACGCGCCCGCTCTATTCCCGTAATATGTATATGGCTGCAATGGCTGCACTTGTTTACGTGACTGAACTGACGCCTCACGAATCGGCTACGGTAGGAACGCGACCCGAGGCAGAGAATGAAGGAATGGGGTGAAGGAGATGGAGAGAGAAAGAGAAAGAGCGAGAGAAAAGATCGGATACTGCTTGTCATGGAGTAGCCGGAGTTTTTCGGAAGAAAAAAAAGAAAGGCGTTGATCCTAGGCCCGAGAATTTCCATCGTGGAGACCCTTTGGCCGATCGGAGGAGACTACGAGTCCAGGTATAAACGCTGGATGGAGAAGGGCAACCCGGAGGTCGATTTTGGGAAACGAGCCGAGAGCCGTAAAATACGAGAGAGCGCGTTAGTCATCACGCGTATCCGAACAATCGAAAGGGGCTTCGTGGCGAAGAGAGGGCGGCGGAGGGGTTGGGAGGAGAATTCTTGACGAGATTAGTGAGAATGGGGTCGTGGCCGATAATAAAAGTCAATACACGCCGAGTTCAAAGGGCCACCGGGAAAATATTTTTCCGTGTCCCCATGCTTGAATCCGAAATGCGAATATTTGTAAGAATAAAAAAATGGTGGAAAATCACCGAAGGATTAACGGAGATTCGAGATTCTAGAGAAAAAAAATGGGCTGAAAGATCACGGATCAAGGACGCGTTCTCGCGCGTGGCTCGAGGCAACGCGACCTTTTCTTCTTCTTCACGAAACGCTCGACGCGCCTCGACAAAGAACTCATCGATCAACGTGCGAACGATTATCAATGATGAAGAACAAAAAACCTCGAAACACTTTTTTGGGTTACGCGTGAAGATGCGAGAAGACGTATCCGCCCGTGTGGCAACGGGAACACGATTCTCGTGAGCAAAACGTCAAACTCGTTTGTGTGGGTGAAACGTGACGAGAGAATAGCCATCTTTCGCGCAGAGCGCCGATGAAGAATGGAAATGAAAAAGATGCGACGAGCACGAATCGTTCAGAAACAGAATCGAAATGAGAAATAAGTCGTGAGGAAAAGATGGAAGATGCGACGACATGACGCACGCGAGACGGGCACGTTCGAGCAGCGACCAGAGGTGTGTGTATGCGTATGTATGTGTGTGTGCAGGAGAGAGAGAGGGAGAGGGGAAAGATTCCCACTAGAGCCAGCGACCCGTCGAGAATATTCCGCGTTAAACTTTGGACCTCTTGACTATTATATTTCACGTATTTTTTAATAAATCCATGCAGCTCAGTTTACCAGATCTGTTACGTACGCGACACCACCACTTTTTCTATTATTTATTCACTATTACGATCACTCAAATGAGAAGATATCACAGGAGCATTTACTTACGGTCGACGGTTGTTGTTTGTGAAGGCTTTCGCAATCTGTCGGTCGTACTCGGGGACTTCCGCAGCGGGGTATGGTCTTGTCAAGTCAACGTCCGACGCACGACTGACCCGCGATCACCCCTCCGACCTGCGATTAACCGCGTCACGAAAAATGGGGGGAAAAATCGTCACCTCGGTCCTCCCTAATTGCCGTATACTCGGAATTTCTTTGACGCCTTTAAAAATTCATCGAGACATACTTTTTCACCTCTAATTTGACTTGGATAGTGTCGACACATCCGACGTCGCTACAGACACTTCCGCAACCAACGATGTCAAATTCGTGCGTCACGCATCAACCGGAGCCGCACGCTGCACGCTCTTTTCACGCGTTGCTTGCGTGTTTTTTAATGATGCACGTTTTATCGTGAGGATTTTCCACATTGCACAGGCAGCTTTAAAAGGTTTTAGGAATGTTGAATTTGACGAGTTTGGTACGTGGGACGACGTTGCAGCAGCCAAAAATTCTATGATTAGCATTGTATCATCGCAGCGGAATAACCTCAAGCTATGATTCTCACAGGCAACGAAGTCGAGAGGATTTTAAAGCGTATCACTATATTCATTCATGTCTGAAGCGATATTTTCGTCGTTCGTGCGTTCACTCCCGTATATACGAGAAATTAGCTGTTTTTTCGGATTAAAAAAATAAAGGTCCTCCGGTAGAATAGATCCAGGCCTCAGAGGAATGAAAGAAAGATCAGTTGTTCTGGTGTCACGGCCACGGGGCACTAGACATCGATCAGGCAACTGTCATTTCCCGAGTTCGGTGCAAGAGAAAATATCAATCTCCACCTCTTTTAAATGAATAACAACGCAACGATTCGTCAGTAACAATTGAGAATACGTGGGATAAAAATCACTCAGGTCTGTTCAACTGCGTGACAAATGACACTAAATTTATTTATAAATCCTTGCTCCATGCCAATTTCATTCGTGCATGAATTTGCAATTATCAAATGGAGCTTTATTATTGCTTAGATGTTTCTACCCCTAACTCGCGAGTAATATATCACATACTTCTGTTGAGCGCTTTTTTTCAATCTGAACAATGTGTACGGTTTTTAAGCATAGAGATGACATTGAAACAAAAAATCAGGTAGTCAAACTTCTTTTACGAACCTCCGCACAGACTATTTCGAATTATTGTCGCGTTCTTTATTATCCTTCATTCGGAATACCCAGCAAGAAAACTTATATTCTTTAACTTGCATAGGAAAAAATTATAAGTATGTCAAAAACGTGTTTGATAAACTGTTAGTCGAGAACAAAGTAAGTGATATTCGTTCACCGATAAAACACATCTAAAACATTGTCATTGATACAACTCACGGCTAACTGCCTTGGATGAGTAACAATCGTGCATACCTGGGAATTATTGATGCTCCGTTGTGTCTTGTCCCTGATGCTATTACTTCTGACTTCTTGATAGACCGCAATCTTAATTCAGACTGAATCGTAATGATCTTAACTACAATGAGCAGAGAATAAATTTTGATGAATTTTCAGCATGGCGCATAGTTCTCAACCGACAGGATACGGGTCGACGGACCAACGAAACGATGTACCTGACGTGGGCTTTAGTCCCACAGAACTGTACAACCTCAGCGAAAACATTACAACCAACATATATACGATAAATTCCAGCTGGCGAACGCTCCAGCGGTCGTACAACAATGTTGGAACTTACAAAGACAGTCAGGGCCTCAGGGACAAAGTGTAAGAAATTTGCAAGCTGAAATGGACTTCCGACTGGAATATTTTTATCCGGATTAACAGCCGCTCGTATTTTCTTTGCGCATAGCCACGTGACACAGCTGAGTACCAACCAGGTGGTGGCACAGACCACCAAAGACATAGCAAGACTGACGGTACTTATGAGGCGAGGAGACAAACAGCAAAAACTGCAGATAGAAAAGCTGACTGCAGACTTTGCAGACGCACTTCAAAGATACTCCGACATGCAAAAAGTACGTGCACGTTGTATTTTACTCATTAATATTGTTGATCCCCGTGTTGATGGCTAACACCGCCATGTTTTGATTAAAAACTAATACAGAAACTGTGGCATTGATTAGAAAAGTGTTTACACAAAGTATACACAAAAGTACAGTAACAAGATTTCCTTTGAATACTAATTGACTGGAAAGATTTTAGATTTCAATTATTAAGAACCTAAATTGACTTTAGGAACTGATGTTACTGAAGTTACAAGATATTAGAGAAATATCACGAATCATTTTAGTAAAGTTACTTTCAAAGTAGTGAACCGCACAAAAAAAATCACGACCATATCAAAAGTTCATTAAAGTTTTAAGAATTTAACCATCCATGTCAGCTGTAAAGTTCATTATGTTGCTTCAAACAGAATTCGCTGTGATACTCGATCATACAAAGATTTGAGCGATGAAGCAGTGAATTTTCTGAAACCAACAAAATGGCGTTAGCCCTCAAACGTGGAAAACACAGGAAAGTTAATCCGGATAGATCTTTAACGTTCTGTTCGCTATACAATGACGTTTGTGTGGGTAGGATAGCGAACGCGCGCGCGGATGAACATAGTTCGACGATTGCCCATTGTGCAGATAACTGACGATTGTTGATCCCAAAACCGCGTGTTAACATTGCAGTCTATCGCCGATAAGACGAAGAGGCACATTTTAACGTCCACCAGTAACGCGGAAAATCAGTTGGACGACGCTGATAGTACTGAAAAACAGAGTTTAATTCAAGCGCAATTGGAGGAGGATAGGAGGGCCGAACAAAGGTCCGTGAGTACCTCTGCAGCATTAGAAACACTCGAATTTCTACGTTTGTTACTTTTATAACAAATTCAATGGGGACTTCTTGGGTTCTTTATTTCAGAGCACTCGAGTTTGATCACGGGCTGATATTAGAGCGCGAAGACAGGATAAGGCGGACCGAGGACGCTATTTTAGACGTCAATCAGATAATGCGAGAACTGAGCGTGCTTGTTTGTCAACAGGGTGACATGGTTGGTGAGTCGATGGATGATCTTAGCGAATTACAAATAGTTTCGCGATGTGCTGAAATTTCAATTTTTACAGACACGATCGAGAACAGCATCGAGAACGTGCACGGAAATGTCGAGGCGGGAGCTCAGGAACTCGTCAAAGCGAGCAATTATCAGAGCCAATATCGGCGAAAAGTTTGCATTTTGTTATTAATAGCACTCGTTATCGTTATCGTACTGACCATCATTCTAGTCACGAAATTAAGTTAGCGCTTCCGGCCTCTGTAGGCCTTCTCTCCCTACCCCTATTCTGTCTCTGTCTTTCTCCCTGTTTTATACGTGGTCGACGAGGGTTGTCTCAATCTGCTTTTGGATTAGCCCTTAATTAAACCCATCCATTATCAAAGACCTACGTAATTCTTTGGTCGTTGACGCGCACACAAATGTAATTCGAAAATAATCGGTTCCCGATTATCGTGCGTCGTTTTCATTCTCCTTTTTCTTTTAAATTATCGTTGTTATTGTTAATTATGAGAGTCCTGTCGTCCGCCGAGTAACAAGGGCGTTGCGGCCAAAGTATACATGGCAAAAATGAACGCCAAGATCGTTTATGTTTCTTTTTCGATCTAAGTATTCTTTTTAAAATTTCTTTCCCCAAGATACAGTCCCGTGGCTGTGAACACGCTCATATATATATATACATATACACAATATGTGTGTGTGTATGTATATATATATATATATATAGGAAAATTCTGAACGTGAACGCGTCGAACTGCTCCGTCTTTTTTAAACATTTATGCATGACAAATTCTTTGAATACGCGTTCAAGTATTTGTTCGAACGCTTATCGTTTTTTTTCGTTTTCATCGCCTCCGCCACGTTTCGTCGTAAAGCACAAGTGTAAAAAAATAATGTAAGTGCTTCGTTATTTAATCAGCTTGGACTATTCGTTGACGCCGCAATTAAACTTTCCTTTTTCACTGTCCCGTGAAAAAAACCGAATGCAGTACTGGAGACATATACGTTGCTCCAGAGCAACGCGTTGCTCTCATACACGCATGTCATCTCGGATGTGCATTGCAGAACCATAAGTACAGTTATCGATTATACTACTATAGCAAAGATGGAATATCTCGTTTCTGATGATGAAAACTGACAACAACAAAGATCAACAACACCAACAAAAAAAGGAGAAGATCAGTTCCATGACTGAGGCACCCAATTTTTGCGACGCCCAATTTTATTATTACCGCTGATTATTAGGCATTCCAGAATCCAAAAGTCCATCAAATACACTACGATTAAAGAACAAAACATATAGAAATATATCCAATATTGTATATACCGCTAAATGAATATCGTTCCAAGTAATTAAGATTGTAACACTGGCACTAGGCAAATGTTAACTTGTACGCGAAATCAAAGTGATAATGTAATTATACCATTATATCAAAACGTACTAATAATAAAGAAGAGAAGCAAATTGAAATATACGCGTGCTCGACATTTTCAAACGTTTATGCCTGCAAGTCTCGGTCCGACGAAGAAAGGCTTCAATCAAGAAACGGCTCGAATAATTTCGTTGACAAACATTGAAAACCATTATTTTATGACGCTTATGCCATTTCGGCCTGCATGTGCATTTACTCTCGTCCCTCGAAACAATGGCATCCTCGACGTCACAGGAGATCCACTTTATACAATTTCTTCACTGGGTTATGAGGAGATGAAAACTACGCGAAACTCACGTGTATCTTTATATTAAGTGTATTTATCGTCGTATAAATAAGTTGATTTTTTTTTTTCAATTTCGTATGACGCGTTGAGCCCAACGGCTTTACATTATTCGGCAGTCGATATCCAGTTGAACGATATGTACTTATCAATAGGTCTATAGAATTCTTACGCGCATATGAGTATGGATATTGGGAAATTGGATTATCACCGTACTGAATAATCTTAAGCGGCAAGATACTCAACGTATATATATATCGTAACATCAAAGTAGAAAAGGTTCGAATTTTCCGTATGTAAAACACGCTGCATACGGAATATTTATACATATATAGAAATGTGTGTATATATATATATAAAATATTGAGCTTCGGACGGAAGACGATTGTAAAGGTGTACCGCAATGGCGAGATAGCCAATGCCTTATTTAACCCGACGAGAAACAGAAGACTTGCGAGGATAGTTATAAAGGAATCTTCGTCATCTGCCGACAGCATTTATAAAAAGATTGGCAAGAAGTTTCAGCAATATCTCAAGATTCGTCGTTTCTAACTCAAGATATTTCGTATCAATGTTTTACGATCATGCTTTACAAACTTTTCGATTAAAAAAAATAAAATAGGATTATTGACGATTTTGTTGTGCAATCGTTATTGACGAGAGTTCTTCGTAGCATTCGAGGGCCGCTACGCAGATTTTCTCCCGTTTGTACGAGCGATTCGAGCGTAGATAAAAGTTCAACTCCCGGCTTACATTTTACCATTAAGAGGGAAACTTTTTTTACATTATCGTAGGATGAGAACTACGTCGATTTTTACGTAACTTGGATTCAGCGAGTGCCACGCGAGAATACCGTACACGCCGGCGCGCAAAATTGCAACGAATGGAAATCGCAATATTTGTCCTCGACTTTTCGCACTCGCTTTCTAAAAATCGTTTCAGGTCTTGTGATTGTTGCTTTGCGACTGTGGCCGCCTTGCTTTTATTCTCGCTTGCAAGGTCAGTAAAAGACCCGCGAGGACGTCGTGGTTCGGCAACTTCTTGGCGAATAGAAGACGCTTGACGGAATCGTCGTAGGTCATTAGGGCGACCATGTTTTGCAACAGGAAGCCCTGGCAATACTCCAACAGCTGCGCCGCGTTGTATACCTGAAAAGAAAGAAATGTCAAAAAGGAATCAAACTGTGACAACTGATGATGATGATGATGATGATGATGATGATGATGATGGAGGTGGAGACTGATGATCTCTACATGATCAGATTGATACCGATGATCAGACCGGTAGCTAACGGAATTCAGAGATACGCAATAGGAATATTTCATTCGTAGATAAGTAGGGAGGCGTACCTTTGCGTGAATGTAAGTGGAAACGATGTTGTCGAGATCGACCATGGCCGAGCATTGAGCCTCGCAAAAGCGCAAGAGACCATCGAGCTGGAAAAAGTTTGCGGCAGCCATCAATTCTAACACGTCGCTCTGGTTTACTTTTAGAGTCGCACAGCCTCCGTGGTACAGGAACTCCATAACCATCTGAAAATCCAATACGAGACATTGTCAGATCGGTTATAATTTCGAAAAAAATTGGTCGATCGTGCAATCTCGTTGATGATTCTTCGACATTTTCCTCGTACGTTTAACGAAAAAAAAACAGCAGAATTGAAAATATCTACAATCGCGCCGATTTTTATACCTATGATATCGAAAAATGATCTTACTTGAAAAATGTGATATCGAATATCATTTATCTGTACAATTGGCGGATTCCCCTCGCACAATTTCGAGCTGAGCATATTTCGAAATCTCGGTGACGAAGTGACGAGAACGATTTTGTGTCCGTAGAAGACTCTGCCTTCGACCCTGAACTGGACGTCGCTTAGTTCCGGATTGTTGACGAATTTGGGATCGATTCTCGAACCGCTCGACAGTGTCGTGTCCCTGATAGGTTTTATCGGTTCCCAACCGAAACAAGTGCAAAATATGTCAGCGAGTAGAAGAGTGGTGCCTTCCTTCTGAAACGGGAAATAGGAAAACCGATAATAATGGTATGATCTGAGAACAAGAAATCCGCGTTGAAAGATTAACATCCGGTGAATCGACCTTGCTGTATCGGAATATGTTGAACAACAGGGGTAGGCACTCTTGCACGAATTGGGTGGAGTAATCGTCCGGACAGACTTGAAGAAAGTCTTGGAGCAATTGATCGATGACGGAATCGATTCGCATTTCGTGAGCGATCGATAAACTGTGCATCCAACAGTGCAAAGTCCAGCCAACGCGTAGCCCTCTCAGCTCCATCGTTATGTCTACCCGGTTCATTGGAAACATACATCGGGGTTTATTAATCGCGTCGAGAAAACGACACAAGAGAAAGGGAGAGAAAGGAACGTAAAGACGAAAACAAGTTACCCAAGTGATTGCTTTCTGCGCTGTGATACATGGCTTCCTGGAGCGCCTTGCTCTGAGTCTTGTTGAAGACCGGTTCCTTGCCTTCTTTGCGAGTCCCTCGACCCTCCGATCCTTGCTGTTGCTGCTGTTGGCTCGTACCCGCATTTCCCTCGGCTAATATCTCCTCCAACGAGAGGACTTCCTTCTCTCCGCGTTTCGCCGAAAAATTGAGGGGATGAGAGAGCAGCTGGTGAAGACAGCCTCGCTGGCCGTGCGCTGTAGCGACCGATATTGCGCTGTCGAAAAATCAATTATCAATTACTTAAAACGAATCATACCACAGAGCCGGAAATTTAAAGCGAATCTGCGATGTATGACACGTTAATCTCTTACGTAACGCCGAGTAAAAGTTATCGGCGTGGAGACGCGTAGGAGAGAAATACATCTTCATATTAGCAGATTCGTAATTATTACGAATTGAATCCTCATCACTGCATATTGAACTTTTACTGATAATTACTTCTATTGGATTCAACAATCGTATCATCGTCCATATCAACACGAGGTAAAACCGACCGAATTTTTTTATCACACTATATTACTATGTTTTCTCTTAAGGTAACAAATCTAAAGATTGCTTAGATCTCGACTTAGATTTTTCATTGCAAGTTTTTTTGTTAGATATTGTTAGAATTAGATTTCGATTATCAAACGTTGGATTTTAGACTCTTTTGATTTTTTCCGATGTTACCATTTGTATTTTTGCATACTAAAGTTTCGTGCGTCATTTATACTGTTGAAAGTCAGTTCCCCAATTCTTTCATCCGCATCGAATAGCTTCGTTACGATGGTTTCTTTTTTTACAAGTTGAACGTTTGGAATGAATCCCGTGTAATTGCTATGAAATTCTGCATAAGCGTGACTAGGACAAATATCCAAAATTTCTTCGCGGAGTGATATCGTATCGTCTATACGTGGCCATATCGATACTGGATCATCAATATCGAGGCTTCTACCTGTAACACCCACGCTGAGCCGAACCCGAATAGCAGAAAGTGTCTTTGATGAGGGTCGAGAGAAAAGGCTGAGCTCCATGGGCAAGGAGAAGAGCGACCATTTCGTTGTTTCCGGAAGCGGTGGCGGCTTGCAACGGCGTGACGGTGCATTTATCCTCGCTAGGTTTCGCACCACCTTCAACGGCGGCGCCGCGTTCCAGCAGGATCCTCGCGATATTGCAATGCCCCAAAAGTGCGGTGTACGTCAACGCTGTCCAATGTTGGGTTTCCGCGTTGAATCCACATTGACCGTGATTCGTGGTGGTGGATCCGCTCGTGTTCAACGAACTCGCGTTCGAGCTGTTTTTCCCGTTTGGCGTGTTTCCCGTGGTAGCGCCAGGGCCGTTGGTCCCTCGCGAGCCTGGGCTGCCACCGCTCAACGGCGACTTTACGGGTGTTCCTGACGCGGTTTGGCTCGTCGACAGAGGAACTGGACTTTCCACGTTTACGTCCGCGCCGGCGTCGAGGAGAGCACCGACCGCGACCTCGTTGCCGTTTATGCAAGACAACATGAGCGCTGTAAAACCGCTGTCGTTCACCGTATTGATTTTCGTAGGACTCGGCAGCAAGGGCAAAGCTTGCGATATCAGATCCGGTCGTCCACTCGTTAACATCTTGAACGCCATGTCCAGCGTCAAACGTCTCACGTAGTCCGAGTCCTCCGTTCGTCTCGAGCATATTGTCACGTCTTCGAAACTAGCGCAGAAACAAACGGAATATAACGTTCAGGTGGATATCGATTTTGCAGCAACTAAATGTGGAACTAAATGTTCCTTGCGATGACTTTCCCGAAGTCATCGGATTTCGGAAGGTCAAGACTCTAGTGGAATCGATCTTGTTAAGCGATTTCTCAAAAAGGAGTTTTTCGGTTCCACTGCATATTAAAATGCGTGTGTGTATACATATAATTAAAGATTATAATTATTATCCTCTTTGATTAAAGATGATATTATTATCTTTAATCACGAAAAATAAAATATATATGACTCTGGAAAGTATTAATCGATTTGATTGCTCTTTTTTTCATTGGGTGTTTTTATTGGGTAGCACGTACTCCCTAGGTAACCTAGTACAAATTTATAAACAATCTGATGATGGTCTCGATTTTTAAGTGCGACGCTCCAAATGAGAAAAAAGAAAACAAACTCAAAAAACGCACATTGATAATAACGATATCTTTTTAAAAGAATATACCTTGTAAAAGATAATGAGTTTAAAATAATTAGACTGCCATGATTACTGAGATAATCATTTCACGTTCTTAACTCAACAATCAAGACATGTTTCATTATTGCTTAATAATTAAAATTACGAGTCGCTAAAGTCGATGCTCAGCGGAATCGAACGAATTTGGTCTTCGCCACGACTTTACTCAAAAACGACTTTACTGATTTCAAAAAGGAATGTTTTCTGATATTGCGTGATCATTAAATTCATGAATAATGAAGTACGTAGAATAATAAATGATGAAGTAAATTCAACAGTTATTTAAATAATTTTTTACTTTTAACTGGACTCTCTTTAGAAATCGGTTTCATTAATTTTCGTTTCAAGGTCATTTTATTTCACCCAGTTCGCAAATAATTCATCTTCGTCTTTAACGAGCTTCGCTGCTTTTCGAGGAAACAATATAACAATTATCATTCAATTTCCGAAAATTCTTCACCGAAAGTAAACCAGCACTTTCGCGTCCAGAATTTCAATTGAAAAGTATTGGCAGATAAAAAAAAATGAGATTTATAAAACCCCAGAAAAATGACAATCGGTGTTCCGTTTTTTTTTGTAATGATCAAAGTCGAACTTACGCAATAGGTCTGACCGGACAATCGACACCCGGTAGCAAAAGTCTCGCCGCTTGACTGATATCGTCGTGATCGACGCTCAGAGCGTGCCGATGTTCAGCGTGGGCCGTCGCAACTCGTAGCCACTCGACCAACGGTGGCAAAACGACGTAAGCCCGCTCGTAAGCCAGCTCTTGAATTCCGGAGCCTCTCTCTCCGTGTTCCAACTGGGTGCATCGATACAAGCGATACATATATACACACAATACTAATTTGCAGAAAATTACGTTAGGCACGCTGAAGGTTTTTTTTATCAGAACGAAAAGTCGAATACCTCGGCGACAAAAAATCGCTCACTAATTTAACAAACGGAGTTACGAAGGGAACGAACCCAGCTTTGTCGTTTGTCGTTTTAATATTATTTTTGCGATTTCTTTTTTTGTATCCGATACGCGATTTTCAAAACGTCGAGTTTTCGGAGTTTTAGGACTTTCCATAAACATATGCTGGACTTTGGAAAATAGTTCAATCAATCGTCGTTGATTGGACAATTAATAAGTAATAAAAGTAATAAAATAAGTAGTGAAGCAAGAAATAATACAATTTTAGAAAAAACATTGTGAGATTTGATTTTATATAAAAAAAAAAAAAAAAAAAAAAAAAAAAAAAAAAAACACCAAAACTCAGTACGAAAATAAAAAGCGAACGAGAACAAGAGTAACAAAGTGATACACGGTTGTCCGTGTGACACCGCAATAATACGAGATATTGATGGAGCCATCGAAGGCGCGCGGGCGTACCTGGGAACATCTCATGTAATAAAATAGAGCGTTCAAGGACTTTGTTGTGAGTGGTACGGGACATCGGCCAGACTGGGCAACCTTGGATATGAGATCGAGAAGCTCGGGCATCGAACCTACGCAGGTCGTAAGGAGAGACGGTTCGAGTGTGGAGCCTGGTGGTTCACGACCGCTCCGAGACGAGGACGTGGAACTCAGAGAACTCACGCTCGCCCACCTTGGCATTGCCAGTGCACCTATAACACATATCGAGAAACGTGATATCGAAGACATTCGATTTGGAGGATCGTAGCACGGTGGTCTGATACCCGTAACGCAACGTTATGTAAACCTTCTTGGTTTCGATATGGCGTTTGGATGGATGAAAGAATTTATTCAAAAAGAGAGAGAGAGAGAGATGTCGAATATTTTGCGATCAACCAGTTATGACCAAATTGAAAAATGTATTATTTCGTAATTTAAACACGATTACAAGGTTCGTTTGAAAAATAAAGTAATTTTTCAAATTTCGTGTCCGTTCGATTTTCGGGAAATATTCGAAATCGTAATTCCCGTCAGAATCGAACTGATACTTTTTAATATGATTTTGTACGGATAAAAAACATCATATTTAATATTATTATGGAAATGCATCAGCAACAACAATGTCAATATATATATATATATATATATATCTTTAATGATATTTGTTCGTTGATCTTTCGATCTTTTTTTTCAAGATTTCTAAATGAAATATTCTGTTCTTTAAAAGTACAATAGACACGTGCGTTATTGTGACAATTCTTTGTTACAATAGTGCCGAATCGCATCGAAGATAGCATGTACGCGTTTACTGTGCGCGATGAAAAATCGAAGAAATAGTGAAACAGTAGAAAAATGTTAATGATTTAAAAACATTATGTAACATTAAAGTATTACTTAATATAAGAGTTTATAATCATAAAGAATTTATTTAAAAATGTAACAATCTCTTTTTATCATGATTGACACTTTCGAATATTTACCAAAGTACCAGCTCGATTTTGACAGAAGTGACACTTCCAAATATTTACTCAATTTTGTTGATGCAAGTGGAAATGACGAAACGATTTTTCAAGAATATTTCATCGTCGTTTCATAAAAATCTTTGTTTTTGCTTTTTGAAGCGGACCTGATTTCAAGGTCGTGCCAGTAATCGAACCCCTCAAATGAAAAACTCACCCGAAGCTATTCGTCCGGCATTCAAATGCGCGTACGGCTGTAAAAGGCCCCACAAATCGCCGCTATTCGCGATCGCGTGTTCGAGCATAGTTGCGGTCAGTGTCGTGTGCTGTTCGGTCGGCACGCACTGCAGCAGAATCTCCTCCAATAGGTTCTCTATCCCAGCCGCGAGATAAACCGCGGCGTACTCGTGTATCATGCGCCCGAGTTTGACGTCCGACATCCACCGTAAAAATCTACCGACCGGCAATTGAAGTCCCGATCTCGATGCTTTCGACTGGCGCAACTGATCACCCGAGACCGCGAACATGGCAGCGGCACGGAGACAAGCCTTTCGCAGTCAATAAAGAAGAGTCGTTGACATTTTTTTATTTATTAATTTGTTTTTGTTTTTCGTAGTTCGTTGCGGCTTCTTTCGCCTCGTGGCGTGAGGAGCGATCTCCATGTATAAAATGTGTGACCCGTTAGTCACACATTTTATACATGGAATTCTCGCGTTGCCGCACTTACTTTTTTTTAGTCGTTAATTTTGGGAAAATGATTTTTTTGAAAAACGTTGAATGAATATTTTCGATGTTTTTGGAGTTACGAGAATTTTGGAGGACTGATCTGTGGAAAATGTGAAATATTTACAGAATAGCTGAAACTTTGGTGAACTTTTTGAAAAATACTGTAAAATTAATGGAATTCCGAATATTCATGAAACCTAATCTAAGAAAGGATATTTCGAAATTTTCGCGATCGACTAAATATGAAAGTTCGAGTGCGTTTGAAATTTTGTAATTTCGTAAGTTAGTTAAAAAATTCATGGACTCGACACGTTCGACGCTTCAATGTTGCTTGATACTGGAGCAAGGCTGAGCGATCACCGATCCAACTGTCAGCTTCTCTCGACGCTGCTTAACTTCGGTGATCGCTCGAGACGCACTCCAATCCCACCCATCCGTCAACGTCAGTAAAAAAAATTGTGCTTTCTTCCCCTCAAGGTCCAATGACGATGATGCATCAATATCGATGAACACGAGGAAGGTACCTTGGTGCAAGAATCGGCGAGTGCCGGGCACAGTACAATTTTGAATGCACTGTAAACCTCGTGTTTGCTGCACAATCCAAGTGGCTTTGACAATCGTTGAGTCTCACGTCCGATTCGGACGAGGGCGCGTTGCAGGAGATACGAGAGTCTCGGTATGGTTTCCATCGAGACTTGATCCATATGTTCCCTCGTGCGACCGTTCTGAAGAACTCTCAAGACGTCGTGATGCGTCCATGGCAATTGTTGCAACTCGACGAGACGATTGTGCGAGTCGACCCATACGAATTCGTCGGCGCTCGTAACATTAGTGTTTATGGTCTCGAGGCTGGAGTGTCTCATTAGACGTCTGACCGCGGGCTCGGAACTCTCGGAGCCGCTCAGCGACGAGTAAGTCGAGGTCGAGGTGTGAGAACGCATCGTCAATTGCTGAATCGCCAGCTTAATGTCCTCCAATCCTGAACCCGACCACGGTACCTGAAGCTGCACACGGTTTTATCTATCGTTAAACACTTACTTTCGTGTTCTTTAGTTTACAACTGGATTTGCCGCTTTGACGCTTTGCAAATATCGAATTTTATTTCGTTCTATTTTTTTACATTTTTTAAAAGCAAATATTTTCAAGAATATTAAGTCAATTGATTCGTTTTACTTTTCGTAGAGAAAACATTTTATCGGTAAGTCTGTTTAATTTTTTTAAAGATTCCTTTAAAGTTTTTTAAAGCTTCCTTTAAGTAAAAAAAAGAACAAAAACTACGATATCCCTTGCGATTTTTCATCACAAAGAATATCGAAGTTTATTTTTTTACACACCGTGAAGCTAAAATTTCCGAAACGACGGAAATTTTAGCTTCAAATGTAGCAAGCAGCTGAACAAGAATTATTATCAAAATTTGATTTTCATTATTTGTTTTTGGCAAAAAACGGTGAAAAAGAAACACGCAGTTTTTTTTTTCTTCCTTTTTATCGCCGCTTTTGTCCATTCAAAAATCCTCGGTATTCCCGAGCTTCCGGATCTTCCCCGAAAATCCTTGTATTTTACATCGATACGAAAAAAATAATAAGAAAGAGAACCTTCGCGGGCGTGGCTCTGTGCCTGTTGCGATTTTGGCCGTTTCGGTTCCTTCCATTTCTTTGGGTGACCGAGGCCGAGAGTCTGTCGTCCTCTGGTACCGCGTTCAACTGCTGATGAGGGCTATGAGCCCTGTGATGACGATGAGGCGGCGAACTTCCGCTCGTGTGTCCACCGGTATCCGACATGCTCGCGTGTCCCGACGAGCGATTCTCGTCCGACGAGCTGTTACCCGTACACTCGATTATAGGCCTCCTCTGAAATTCAATCCCGGCGCATTAATAAAATAAGAAGGAAAACAAGTTGACAGAAATCGTTTGGTTTTAATGTATACGTTCGGCTGGACGAGTCGCTACTTTGGACGCTCGCGAACGCCCAAGGTCACACGAACGGAAATCGTTTATATTGCTCGGAAGCTCGAGACAACGAAAAACGTCGGAGATCCGACCGGAAAGAATTTTCTTTCGCATTCGATTCCCCCACTTAATGTAGTACGTAAGATACTACGACGATGTAATTCCCGCCTTATTTGTTTTCAAGTACAAAAAAAGTATGAATGTTGAAATAAAATAAAAATGTTTATTTAATCGTTTGTTCAATATTTCATGAAAATTATTCAAATTGATAATAATTTTCGTTCAGTAAACAATATTTACTATTAAGTATAAGCTTTTTTAAAAAAAAGCGTCTTTTGGGTCTTATTAAAACCAGTGTTTCTAAAAAGACCATACCCGTTGTAGCTTCGTATTAAAAAAATATAAATATATATAATCTTTAATTGTAAACTTAATTGTAAACTTAAATTTTAATATCACTATGTATAGTGTTGATAAACCACTGCGTATAATTAGAATAAAGATTCACCAAGTAATATTGAAAATATTTTTTTGTTTTCGGAAATTTTTGTACGTCGAAATTTAATAAACGCTTACGTGCGATCGCACGCGCTGCCTTCTATCGACTGCAAATTTATTTGGGTTCGCCACAGCGCGGCGGTTTTTATGACAATTGCGATCGTTCTTAATATAATAATTAACGACCGTTATTTATGATTAATTTATTATATTAAATAAATAACGGTCGTTATTTATTTAATATAATAAATTAATAATAAATAACGGTAGTTATTTATTTAATATAATAAATAAATAACGATCAAAGTTAATATAATAAATAATTATTGAAAGTTTACATTCAAATATACATTTTTACAAAAATTTAATGTAATATATTTTTACTTTTCATTTTTATGCGAGCTTTAATATATTTGTTTATTTCTTATTTTTCATTCATTTTTATTTTCATTTATGTGAAATAAGCATTAAATTCATTTGTTTATATTAATTAAAGTGCTAATGAAAAAGAAAGTTTCTAGCTGTCCTATAATCAGAAGACACTTTGAAATCACACTAAAATTTCTAAAATTGCTTGAACAACAAATAAAATAAAATTCAGGAATGTTGAATCGTCCGTTTCGTTTATGCGACGTTTTGCGGCTCGGATTCGATTATTTATTGTTTGGACAAATTATTTTTGCCCAAACAATAAATAATCGAATCCGAATAATAAACCCAAACAAACCCAAACAATAAATAATATTTATTGTTTGGATTATTATTTATTTATTGGACAAATCGCGATGTTTCGTATTTCGCACGATGTTTCTTACCTGGAGTACCCGCAACTCGTGGAGACTTAGATGATGATGCTGAGATGAGTGATGTGGATGATGAGGCGTTGGTGTTGGTGCCACGCTATCGGTATCTCTTTCCGCTACCATGTGAACCATGTTGTGAACTCCCGTCTTCACTCCCGTTTCCGGTGGCTCTTTGCTGTAGGATGAGGAATACTGCTGCTCTCTCCCGACGTTTCCGCTCGGTCTGAAAATCGTAAGAACCGTACACGCGATTCCGTCATAATCGATTCTACTTCCGGTGTACATCGGTGCGACTCTTTCGCGCGATCTTTCAACAAATTTTGTATCAAGTTTCGTATCTTCGAGGAAAACAAGTTTTGAACGAGTTTTTTTTTACGGTTAGGTTAGATTTCATCAAAATGGCGGTCAGGCTTGAATTCATCAAAATGGCGGTCAGATTAGAATTCATCAAAATGGCGGTGAGGTTAGGGTTCATCAACAAGGTTATTTAATTACTCTTTAAGAAGACGGCACGTTTATTAAATCTTAACAAAATGGCGGTCGAATCAGACTTCACCAAAACGGCGAAATGTCCAAAATGGCGGGCGAATTAAACTTCGCAAAAACGTCGAAATGTCCAAAATGGCGACTGAACATGCCACAACATGGGGTCCTAAAAGTGTCTTACGAAAAAAGACATCGCGAGGAAAATGTTATACCTCCCAATGCTTCTCTTTTCGGAGAATCCTAACCTACAATTCCTGACGAGCTTACTGACTCCTGACGAGTCAGTGCTCCGTATAAAAAAAAGGAGTAGATGAGTCACGACGATCGAACGTTCTCTTTTCGAATGAAAAAAAGGAAGCTTCTCGTCTGACACTTCGAGCGCGTGATCGGCTATCATTGCGGAACAAAAAGCCAGTTCTGGCTGGTACGTTTTCATTCTTTTTCTATCCTCGAGCAGACTGCGAGAATTGAGCCGTTTCAAATTATATAGTACTGGAATTGCACGAAGCGCTGCTTTACATTCCAAGGGCAATTAATTCGAAGTGCCGCGTATTCAGATCGTCGAGATGGTACACATTGATAGAACGATGCTTCCCGACCGTTGGATGATCGACGAACGGCGCATGGAAAAGAATAATTTCGCCCAGAACGAGACGAGGACAGTTACGCGAATACGCAGCGTACACTTGTACACATATATTCATCGCTTCCCTGCGTTTTTAGACTACAAAAATTGGAACCATTAATTTTTTTAAGAGCAAAAATTGTCAATTTTTAATTTTTTTAGGAGTTTAAATTTTTCAATTTTTAATTTTTTTAAGAGTTTGCATTTTTTAAAACTCGATGAATTATAATTCTCGATGTAATACATGTATTATTCTCGAATTTTTTAATACAAGTTTTTCGTACAAAAGATATAGTTATTATTTTCGAATTGTTCCGTAAATAATTTAGTCGTTGAAAACGGATGAATTCAACACGATCTCACATGAGAAAATTCTGTTTGTAGACGTTAATGATTGTTACACCGATGAAACTAAATGGCCGAATATTCGGAAAATAAAAATTTAGGATCATTAAGATTTAGAATCTCGATTGATTTTGCTGAGCTTCGAATAGATCGAACGAGTTATCGCGTTTGGTGGTAAATTCATAAAATAGTATATTTATTTAATTTAATATAAAAATATTTATTTTTTAATTTTGAAATTTTGTAATTTAATTTTCACATATTTATTTTTTATTTTATTCGAATTATATTAACTTTATATTTATTTATTAAATCTTGCCTTTTTATTTAATTAAAAAATATTTACGTTTTGTTGTATTTCTGAAATAGTGTGAATATCTCGAAAACTGTGACAATTTTACTGAAGTAATAATTGTCTATTCTGTAACATCAAGAGCTAACCTATCAGACCTTGCGTTACGATCGTTGGTTTTCTGAACACCCTGTATCGACGATCGAATAAAAAGACCTCTTTTGTTTAGTAATTGTTTCTTTTTTAAGAACAGTAAAATCCCTAAAGCTATCTCGTTCGGCACGAGATCATAGCGGATTACCCTCTGAGTCGCCATTGTTGAACGAAGCTCCAGTCGGCGCGGAAGCCCGTTGTGTCACCAGGAACCGACCAATACTCATCGAGTAAAGTTTCGTCCTCTTCGATCCTGAGAACGTCTTCGCGACTGGGGGTGACCTTGATGATGATTTCGGGTCGAGATCGATCGTCGTTCCGTCCCAATTTGGAGTCTTCTTTCTCGGATAGTTCGGTGGTGCGTGAGGATAAAGTGAAATTCGTTTGATCCCTATGATCGTTAAGATCGCGATGGTCGTTTTCCGATGAATGGTGATTTCGCGAGGCGGATGAAGGTTCGTAATCGGGATTGGGAAAGTCGTCATCCGAAACGGGGCTCAGTGACCAAGCCAAAGAGGTTTGATCGAGGGAAGCGGTTTCATTGCAGGATGACAAAGTTCCAGGTAGAACGGATTCGTTGGAGACCAAATGAACGGGATTATTGATTTCTTGGAGACGATCACGTTGATTGTGATCGTCGATTCGATGGAGAGATTCCGGTGACGACCAGCGTGACTTTCCGTCCGTCTCGACGACCTTTTGACCTTTCAGTGCTTCTTTTGGGCTTGAATTACCGCCACGTTCGCCAAAGTAAATGACAACTTTGTTGTTAGCGTCCCGTTCGATTTTCGTTTCCGGCCATTTCGCGGGAGATTCTTCGGAGGAGATATTGTTGAAAGGTGACCTTGAAGGGCTACGATGACGAGGAGGATCATCATCGTTGGCATGGCAATTGATGAGGAGTTTCGAAGCTTCTTGTTTGGGTCTTGGCGTGTCGTCCTCGAGAGTCGAAGAATTCTCATAAGCGTTCTCGATTCTATCAGCTTCCTGCCATTCCTTGGTAGGTGTTCGTTTTACGAAGGGCATGGCCCTGCGAAGTATAAAGTTCGTTCTCTCCATCCGTTCCGGTCTTTCGCAATATCTGACTGTCGGATCGTTCGTTGTTTCGTTAACACGGCAATCTTTCAATTCGCGACAGATGTTGCAATCGCATTGGGCCTCTTTATTTGAGTTTCGATGATCCCTTGAAGCCAACATTTCACGCTCCCTTCGTTTCTCTCATCGTAGAGTGTCTCCGAGATATCCACTTTCACCATAACCCAAACGTACCCAAACGTGATTTGTCGGCAATCGTTATACGCCTTTGTAGCGACCAACATTGATACCCTCATCACGGGAAATTGAATTCAACACTCTACTACGTCACTCTTCAACCCAAACAATTATCATCACTCGCGTAAAATCACTCCTTCGTTACACTCGATAGCGTTACAAAACCCGACGAACCTGACGACTCTCGAAGAAACCAAAAGCGTCCCTAAGCAACTTGAAGAATCCGACAAAAGCCGGAAATACTCGGACGAGCCCAAACAAACCCAAACGAATCCACGATAAACCAAAAATCGTTCGAATGGTCCCGAACAAAACGAAGGAAACATCGAACAGACCTAAAACAGCAGAACGATCACGAAGCCTATAAAAAGAAAGCCCAATGGAAAACCAAAATTCCCAAACTCGTTGAAATCCCACCATCGATCACTTTCCTACACTCCTTTTCGTTCTAAATAAATAAATCCCGGATTTAATCGAAACGTTGTTTCCTTTATTTTCGTTTCGTTCGATCCAGCAGCTCGTGTCGCTCTTGTTTTTATGAGAGACGCGAGCGTTCCCCGATCGCATCAGTGTCGTGGCGACGTAAACAAGTGACTGAACTGGCGTGTTGGTCGGTTTCCTGTACTTCAACCGGGTGAAACGTATGTACTTCCTCCGGGGGATACGGTTACGCGGGGGACTCCACGTATGTAGCAGCGCACACCTTAGTTTCATCCTTCTCCTCCCTCGATACCCTCGTGGAACCCCCGGACCCCCCCCCCCTCCCCGCCCCTCTAGCCGTCATGATAGTGCCCCTTCAGCTCGGGGATAGAAAATCTCGCGGTAAGTGAATTTGCTGCTCTTTTATTTTACTTTTTCCTCCATTGTCTCGTACAGTTCACCTTTCCTCTTTTTCCTGCATGATATACACGTAACAATGATATCACGAGATATACCGAAGAAAAGATGATGGGAGGAGAGAAAGCTCGCGAGAGACGAGGTGAGGCGGAGGGGGGACGTGTAGAAATTATCAGTAACCATGGGATCAATTCTGCCGCGAGCAATTTGATTTTAAATTGATCGAGTTTGTTTTTAATTGATAAGTACGCGCGCGATTGTACGCGTTGGATCGAATCGCGGTCCTAGGAAAAGTTCAACCTTTCGAACAATTATGGGAACGTAAAACGGAGAATTCAACGATTTCAAGATCGTCCTGTTTACATTCTGATATCCTCGTATCCGAATCTCCATGTGACTGGATTTTTGGAACAATTTTGTTCGATCGTCGAATTGTAACGGCGGTAATTCGAAATTCAGGTTCTAAAAGGATTTCCAAATACATTTATCCCTGCTACAGCTTACGATAGCTAACGTAAGCTGTAGCAGGGATAAATGTTCAAAAAATATTCTAGAAAGGTTTTTTGCATTTTCCCAATCGAATTTTTCATTTTCGACAAAAACTCGGGCATATTCGTAATCAGCAGGAAATTTCCGATTGAATAGACGTTCTTAAGAGTTTAAAATGAAAAAAAAAAATTTTCGGCTTCCTCCGGCCACTTTTCCGGAATCTTGAAAATCACGAAATTTCAAAAGGCCGTAGTGTGAGCTCCTTGTACGCTATGGAGGTTCAATGGGTGAGTTTGAAAAAGGTTTTTGCCTAACTTAAATAATGCCGTTGGTTTCGTATCGATATCTCGTATAGTTTCCCCGGAATATCTACTTGAAAAATCGCAAAAAAAGAGGCAAAGGGGTATGTATGGAAAAATTTGCAAAAATCGATGGTCCAACTTTGAAATTCTGCCAAA
>JAPYZI010004450.1:0-13588 GCA_030523105.1 Ophioninae sp. A BG-2022a
ATGCAATAACGCTTTTTTTTTTATCGAAAAATTTTATTTTTCTTATTTTTTGAAACATATATTTCTTTTTAATTTTTTTTTTTTTTTTTTTTTTTTTTTCGATTCGAAAATACCTCTCGCTTCGCCAATATTCTCACCCCGCTGTTCGATCGGTCACGGAGGGAATATTCGTTTTTCGTGCTCCGTTGCTTTTTTCGTATTCGAGTATTTAAAGGATAACATTTGTTTTTTCTTTCGAGCTTTATCGAAATATGGAGAAATATTTTGGTCGAAAGGTAATAGAGTATTTACGGGAGATGTTTTTTTTTTAACTTTGTAAAAAGAAATGTTGTTTACGTTTTATTCCGTGATGAAATTTTGAGAATAACGAAGAAAAGAAAAGAATTTGTTCCCCCCCCCTCGTCCTATCGGCTGCGCAGTGAGAATATATCGAACCGCAGGAAAACGTCGACTTCGGGAAAACCCTCGTTCGGTTTAATCTTCTCGCGGTTGATTTTTGTTGTTTTTTATTTTTACTTTTTTTTTTTTATGTTGAAATTACGCGGGGATGAGTTTCTCGAGCCTCAAGATTCGGCGAGAATTACGTAAAACGTGATTTTAATAATTTTAATAATTTTCCATTATCATTTTTTTCTTATCAATTTTGCCTCATAAATTCTTTTTTATCGATTTACCGTGATAACAGTTCTTTTTTTTTTTTAATCTCTTATCACTTCAATTTTCAAATTCTCGCGAATTCACTTTCAATGTCTCGGAGTTTATCGTAATTAATTGAAAATTATATTTCATTAATTCCTACAAATTTAACGATTGGTATTTATTTTCTTTATCGCACATTTTTTTTGTCTCTTGTTCAATCACGTCAATTATATTCACTCCGGAGGACGCGTTGTTTCGTTCGGGCGAGGAGAAAAATTCGTTTCGTTGAAAACCTGCAAGAAAATTAATATCCTCAACGAGACGAGGCTCGAGAGACAAGCTCCGCTCGGTAAATCGATATTCAAAGGCAACGACGTTTCCCCGTCGTAGTTCGTTCGAATCGGAGTTGACCCGCAGCGGACGCTTTTCCGTCACTTCACCTTCCTCGCGACTGATCGAGAAAATTTCTTTTTTTTTTTTTTAAATAAACAAAAAAAAATAAAATAAAACAAGCTCCCTCCCCTTAAATTAAATCGCCCTGATCGGAGAATCGTCGCCCGCTACATGTCTGATTTGTAACAGCCGGGTAGCGGTGATGCGAGGCCAAGTAGTAACGGAACAAGGACTCGGAATAGTAGGGATTCGAGTCTCGGTCGACAGGGATTCCCGTTTTGGATTCACGCTCACCAGGGCTGGAGGATGGTGAGTATACGTTTTTTTCCCCCTTCTCTTATTTCTATCGTTTACAAGCTCAGCCAATAAAATGTTCATTTTTCACTTCGTTTCATGACGTTATTCGCGAATGAATTTTAGCCGTTTAAACGAGGAAGTAACGATAGATATCGAAGAAATTCAGTTGGATTCGATGAAACTTTACGAAATTTATGAAATCCGATGAAATTTATGAAATTCAATGAAATTTCTAATATTCGATGAAATGTTATGAAATTTACTGAAGCCTTATGAAATTCGATGAAATGTTATGAAATTTACTGAAACTTTATGAAATTCAATGAAATTCCATAAAAATCGATGAAATTCGATGAAGCTCAGTAAAATTTATGAAACCTATGAATTTATGAGTTTTATCAGCTTCAATGAAGTTTATAAAATACGACAAAATGATACGAAATTCGAGAAAACTTTATTAAATTCACGAAAATTCTATGAAATTCAATAAACCCTTAATTAGGCGCATGGAGTCAGGGTAACTTGAAATTGGCATAAAGCATTAGCCCATGCGCCTAATTAAGGGTTAAATTAAATAACAAACGATGAAATTCCATTGAATTCAAACGACTCGATGAAATTCAATAAAGTATCATGAAAACCGATGAAATTCGATAAAACTTCACAAATACCGATGAAATAATGGGCCAGCATCTATCATCGTTTCAATAATGTAAAATGACTAAATACCGTTGCATCGCGATCGTCACCAGCGCGAGAACGACGAGAGAAAAATAACGAGAGTTTTCTCGTGGGCAATATTGATGGGAGGTAGAGAGAGAGAGAGAGGGCATTACTAATTCGGAGAGTAACGATAATAACAATAACAATGGCAACAATAATATGGGGATTAGTGCGCATGGTGCATAAATTCAAATCAAGGGGATGGAACCGCAATAACATACACGCACTCCGCTACGTGTAATCTCTGAGCCGGAGAGAGGGATAAGAGAGAGAGAGAGAGGGCGATAAAGAGAGAGAGAGAGAACCCTTGCACACAGAGCTAAGCCCACATCAAAGCCAAAGCTGATGATGTCGAAAGCCGGCTAATTAGCCCATTCGAGCCAAGGATATTGGGAAACGGGGTATTAGGTCCAAAACGTCTAGTTCTGGATCGGGAGACGAGAACGGACCGCAAACTCGTCTCTCCCTCTACTACCTCTCACTCGTACGCGGCATTAGCCTACGGTGTTGCCTTTGCAAACGCGTTTCAAGCTTTGGGCGTCCCGGCGCGACCGGAACCCGCGTTCCCATTAAACGAGAGAAACTGCGAACCAATCCGGGCTTTCGACAAATTCTCCACCCTTCTGTACGATGATTCTCGAAACCATGACTACCGAACAATCCGCGTTATTCCAGCCGGTAATTGTAACGGAACCGTCATACGCGATTTCAAGATGAAACGACGTAGATTGCGACACGAAGAGGCTTAGAAACTAAGAAGGCTTTCCATGTCCACCGGAAGTCATCAATTATTACGTAAATTTTAATTTTCGTACAACGATCGGTCAAGTTAACCGATGGCTAATGATGAATAGTGCTAATTGACGAACCGACGAAACGGTTGGACCGCGTTGCCTAGCTTATTGGTTTAATCGCTTCTGGTTTCTGGTTCATGAACACCGTACGTACTTGTGCTCAGGTTCGACATGCTCGTAAACGGCGGGGGTGCCGTAACGCTTCAGTTCCAACGTAGTCCGTTCAAGCCCCTAACGAGAACCGTTTTCGTACCGTGGAATCAAATAGTCGTTTTACCACCGGTAATAATGACGCTGAGCGAGGAAGGCGAATCGTACAAATCTAATCAGCCACCAAGCCCAGCTGTCGGTAAGTCGCGAAACGACGGAAAAAAAACACTCGTGTTTCTTTTCATCGTTCTTCCATTTTATTTCGTTTCTGATTTCGTTGAGTCCTTCCCGCTCTTCGGTGTCCGAAGAGTGTGCGTATTTTTTTCTTTTCCTCTTCTTTTCTTCTTCTTTTTTCTTGAGTTCGATCGCATTTGAAGAAAACTACGAAACGAAGATTCGATAATCCGGTCGTCGAGCCACAGTCGTCATTGTGCCGTCTTTGTTCCGTCCGTTGGTGTTCGATGTTTAAGTTTCTTATTATTTACTGCATAAAATATAATAGGCTTCCCAGGGATATCGATGGGCCTGATCGGTGAGAACGGGCCTTGCTTGGAGCACGACCACGAGACACTTAGACCCATAATCGTAAGCACTTGGATGCCTGAAAAGGTCGGAGGCCTGCCTGGAGAGAGTCTCGTATTTGCGGAGAGTCAGGCAAGTAGTAGAATCCTCGAAACCCTTTATATCCACGTGAATCATCCAGCTTCGAATCCGATTCGTATCCAGTATCGAAGTAAGCGGAAACTCGACTCGCGGCAGCTATCGTAATCTTCGATTTTCTTGATGACCCAGATCGTGCAAGAGAGCATCGCGGTACCGGGTTCGAATCTTCATTTGATGTATCAGAGCAGTCAAGCCGCGGGTTACTTGTCGACCGTGAGAATGCAATTGACCGGTCCGTTCATTCCAAAGTCTCTGACCCACGTCCACGTCCACGTGGAGATCGAAGGCTCTTTGCACACGAAAACGTACGAGGCCGATCCAAACCTGACCCATACTTTCGCGTGGAACAAGCGAAACGTTTACAAGCAAAAGGTTTACGGGGTTGCGCAAGCCCGGGTGTCGATCGGTTATCAGCACTCGACGTGTCCATCGGTAATATGGGAGACCCAAACCGCAACGCTGCAAGGTTTCGACGTTGACGTCTCGGACATAGGGGGTTGGGGTCTGGACATCCATCACCATTACAACTTCCACGAGGGTATATTGCAAAAGGGCGATGGTTCGACACTCCATTTCAAGCAGTATCCGCGAACGGTGAAGGTCGTGATGGGCACGGGGTTGCAGAGGAATCTGGTGTGCGAGGATTGCGACGGGCTGGCAAAGGACGCGAGATTGTTGACCCCTGGAGCACTCGCGAGTGGCCCTGACGGTAGTATCTACGTTGGTGACTTCAATCTCGTGCGTCGTATCACACCCGAAGGCAATGTTTACACGGTCCTGATATTGAGCACCACCCAAGTGGCTTATCAGTATTACCTGTGCGTATCGCCAGCCGACGGCCATTTGTACATAAGCGATCCGGAGAAGCATCGAATTTTGAGGACCCTGACATTGGACGCGGTTACTGATCCGAGTATAAACATCGAGCCGGTTGTTGGAAGCGGCGAGAGATGCATACCGGGTGATGAGGGACATTGCGGCGATGAGGGTCCCGCGAAAGTGGCGAAACTGGCGCACCCAAAGGGGATCGCTATAGCGGCGGACAAAACGATGTACATAGCTGATGGTACGAACATCCGGGCGGTTGATCCACGCGGGATAATCCACACACTGGTTGGTCATCACGGTCATCACAATCACTGGTCACCCGCGCCCTGCATAGGTGCCATATCCGCGCATCAAGCTCAACTCCAATGGCCGACCGGTCTAACGCTCAGCCCGCTTGACGGAACTCTTCACTTCATCGACGACCGTCTGGTTCTCAAACTCACTAGTGACCTAAAAGTTCGCGTTGTCGCCGGGACCCCCCTTCACTGCACCAGCAACGCGAACAACGGTGAAATGAACAAAATCACAAACTCAACGATCGCCAGCACCGCGAAGAAAACCGCGGAAGTATTGGGTTCCGTACTGGCGGTTAGTTTCAGCCCCACCGGTGATCTCTACATAGCCGACAGCGATTCCCATCGCGTTAACTCGATCAGGATCGTTGACTCGTCCGGTAAAATGTCACACTTCGCTGGACAACAGAGGGAACGATTGAGGGGCCTCTGCGAGTGCAACGGTACGACACCGAGCACCAAAGAATCACCGGAGAGCTGTTCGTGCAGCGATGACACCAGCAGTCGCGACACCGAGACCCTCTTGTCGTCCAATGTCAAATTCACCGCCATTTCGGCCCTCGCCGTCTCCCCCGATGGCGTTCTTCACGTGGCCGATCAGGGCAGCTTGCACATACTCGCCCTCCAACCTTATCTTCCCGCCTTGGATCAGAGCGGCGAATTTCACATTCCTTTCTCACCGTCCAACGAGATTTACGTTTTCAATCGTTACGGCCAACACGCAGCCACCAAAGATCTTACTTCCGGTAAAACGAGGTACTCCTTCCTCTACAGCAAGAACACCAGTTTCGGTAAACTGTCGACGGTAACCGACAGCGCAGGTAACAAGATACTGTTCCTCCGGGACTACAGCAACGTCGTTAGCTCAATCGAGAACACCCAGGACCACAAGTCCGAATTGAAGATATCCGGAGTTGGCTTCCTGGTTAAGCTATCGGAGCGCGGGAGATCGGAGATCGCCCTGGATTACGACAGCGCGACGGGCTTGTTGACCAGCCGTTCCGGAGGTGGCGAAACTTACATATACAACTACGACAGCCTCGGGCGTGTTTCCGATGTGACTCTGCCGACCGGCGAACGAATAAAGTTGACTTCCGGATTGTCCGACGATGAGAGTCTCTTGGTGAAGGTTTCGGCGCCATTGGAGGCACTTTCGCGCGGTGATAACCAGAGGATCGTCGAATTCAAGATGAAATCCGAGAGATCGAAGACACTTGAGATAACGGACGGTACGAAGATCCAAAGAGCAACGTCCTTTAGCAACAGCAGCTTGGAAGTGTATTTGCCCAGTGGGGGAAAGATCGTCAGCGCTGCAACCACGAAACATCCGCTTCTCGAAGCCGCACTTCCGGTAGAAGCCGAGATGCTGCCGATGTGGAGTTACCAGATGATAACCCTGGGCGAACTGACGAACACCATGACGACGACGTACAATCTCGTCGGTGACGTCAGTCATCTTCAGCAAACGCTAAATCGTGAGATGTGGGTCAACGACAGCAGGGTAATCGCGGTCGAGTTCGAGCAAGCTTTTAGCCGGCAAACGTTCTTCGACAAAAACCACATATCGCTGTTGACCGTTACTTTTGATCCTTCTGGTCTACCCCTCAATTGGTTTCCCCACGAGCACGGCTACAACCTCTCCCTCACGTACGACAAGTACAATCGGATCGAGAGTTGGAAGTGGGGTCCAGCCGATGAGTCTTACAGCTACGACATAGGGGGCCAATTGGCGGAAGTCACAAACAGCCAGGATGGCACCAAGAGATACACGTACAACGATTACAACATGGTCTCGAAGATAACACTCGCGAGCGATCGTCAATTTTCACTGGAGTACGACGAGGACGGCGGTCTCAGACACGTAATCCTACCGTCTGGCACTAAACACTCGTTCTCTTGTCAAGCGTCGTTGGGCTTTTTACGGGTAACTTATACACCACCAGGCAGCACAAGGTCGTACCTTCAGCACTACAGTCACGCCGGCAATCTCTTGCAAACCGTGTTTCCGGGCGACGGTGCGAGGATCGTTTATCGTTATCACACTTCCGGTCAGCTAGCCGAGATCGTTCACGGCGACGGTAAAAGCGAGATCAAATACACCGAGAGTGGTTTACCCTCGGAGGTTATACACGTCGAAAGAGACGTGGAATACAAGTGGGACTATCAGTACAGCGCGGGTCTCCTGGTCGAGGAGAGAATAGACTTTGGCGCCAAGACTGGTCTCAACAATGCCAAATTCACTTTTGACTACGATTCGAATTATCGTTTGACCAGTGTCCAGGGTAGAATCGGCGGTCAAACATTGCCGCCTCACACGATGGCCTACAGTTCGAGAACTGGCGCACCCGAACAGATCGGACAATTCAAGGTGACCAAACCGCAGCCCAATGGGACCATCGTTTACGACGGCACCGCGAAATTTTCACGGACCACCGACAAACGGTTCCTCGAAACCGAGGTTACCCTAACGATACACCGCCTCGAGGTTTTCCGAATGGAATTCACGCACGACTCGAAGGGCCGCATCAATCAAACGCGAACGGATACCCGCAACGTCGGGGTTAACACTTATACGAACGTAAAGAACTACACGTGGGACAGCGACGGTCAATTGACCGGCGTCGAAGCCCAGGAACCCTGGAGCATCAGATACGACGCTAACGGAAACATGTTGTCGCTGACCTATCGAGGCAACACTATACCCATGGAGTACAACTCGATGGATCGTATAGTGAAGTGCGGTGACGGTCTTTACAAGTACGACAATCGGGGCCTCGTCGTTCAAAACGCACGCGAGGAGAAATTCAATTACAACGCGAAAGGTCTGTTGGTACGGGCTACCAAGAAGGGTCGTTTCGACGTACGCTATTACTACGATCATCTCGACCGTTTGGCCACTCGAAAAGACAATTACGGGAACGTGACCCAATTCTTTTACAACAATCACGACAGACCTCACGAGGTCAGCCAAATATACAGTCCGCGCGATGGCAAACTTATGTCTCTGGTTTACGACGATCGGGGACACCTCATTTACGCGCAATTCTATCGGCACAAGTATTACATTGCTACCGATCAGTGCGGCACACCGATCATGCTGTTCAATCAATACGGCGAGGGTATTAGGGAAATCATGCGATCTCCCTACGGTCACATAGTCTACGATTCAAATCCTTACCTTTATCTTCCGGTTGACTTTTGCGGCGGCCTCTTGGATCCGGTAAGACGATTTCTATTCGTTACTCTTTATCAGCTTCATCCGGCGTTTCGTTAATCGGTGTCTCTTTCTCTCTTTCTCTGACCATCCTACAGGTAACTTCCCTGGTGCATATGCCGAACGGAAAAGTTTACGATCCTCTCATCGGCCAGTGGATGTCACCGTTGTGGGAAAACGTCCTCGACAGGGTAGCGACACCGACGCATCTTCATCTCTATCGATTCAACGGGAATGATCCTATCGACGTTCGGCACACGGATAAGCACAGCCAACCGAAAGGTTTGTCACGCTCTCAACGGTTCAATGAATGTTCCCTATGGCTTATTGCGATCCGTCGTCATCGAACAATCACAAACACACGCACTTTGTCCGCCAACCTTAAGAATGAGTTATCAACAATATAGAACAAAAACTTGATTTCAAAGCCATAACTTATCTCTATCACCAACCATCATTTTAACTCCACCAACCGTTCTTTTCGTTTCTCCGAATCCGCAGACCACATATCTTGGCTGTCGCATCTCGGCTACGATCTGAAGAGTCTAGCGCCTCAATTGTTCCCGGGCGAGCTACCGGACAGCCTAGTGCCGCCATCCCTGGGTCCCGGGGCTTCGATATTCGGTGGAAAGAAGAGAACGAACAATCTAGGCGTGCAGTCCGGTTTCCTGGCGCATATAGAGCAGCGCCACTCCGGCGACGCTGTGGGTCTCTCCGCACCACCGCGATCAGCCGTCAAGATGGATCCTAGCGAGTTGATGCCGTCCCGTTTGGGTGCAGCGTCGGATCCTCCCTTCGGCAAGGGTATTCTGGTGTCGCGAACTTCCGACGGTCAAGCTGTGGTTTCCAGTGTACCAGCGGCGAACCCCATCTATCGAGACGTATTCACAACGGTCTTCAACCGTTCCCACTTTTTGCCGTTCACCTTCGTCGTTCACAGCGCCCAGCAAGACGCTTTTTACTTCGTCAAAGAGAAAACTTCGGAAGCGGCCGACGACAGAAATCACCTGAAACGGCTGAGCGGCCAAGTTAACACGACTTTCCACGAGAGCGAAAACGGAAGCGGAAGTACGGCAGTTGACGTTAAAATTCACGGAGCCAGTTACGTCGTAAATCTTCGTTACGGCACCACCGCTGAAAAAGAAAAACAACGGTTGCTTCATCACGCTAAAGCGACGGCGGTTCGCAAAGCTTGGCATCGAGAAGCCGAAGCTCTCAAAGCCAACACTCCAACAAGCGTCGAGTGGATGGTCGCCGAGCAGGATGAAATACAAAAGTTGGGTCACGCGACCAACTACGAAGGCGAATACATACATGACGCCCAAGTATATCCCGAGCTCGCCGAGGATCCTTACAACATAAGATTCGTGAAGAAAGCGAGCGCGGAAACGTCCTCGAGCAAAAAGAGACGCAGGAGGAGAGGCGCCAACGCGGTATGCAAACTCTTGAGATTCGACGAGATTTGCTAGATACCCGTCCAACGTACACTGTACACGACTACCGTTACGCCACTACCACCCCCAAATCCGCTTGCTCACCCCGCAATATCACGGAGGGAAGACGATCGGAACCACGTGACTTTACGCGAAATCGCGCCTGGCACGGAGCGGCACGAACGGCGGGGGGGGGAGGGGAGAGATTAACGATATTGAAAACTAACGGATACTCGGAGGGGCGTACCTCTCGCCCGCGACAAAAAACACAAAAAGAACACAGCACACGTTGAAACTCCGAGGGAGAAAAAGAAAATAAAAAGAAAAACACTATCAAAAAGTTTTATACCAAAGTCTATTTGTGTATTTCAAAGATGCCAAAAAAAATAACAAAAAAAAAAATAAACGAACACTAATTCATGTTACATTGTACCGAGAAACGTGTGTGTGTGACTGTGTGAGTGTGTCTGTGTGTGTGTGTAATTGGCAACCGCCGCGTCATTTTCGATTACGACAAAATCACCGGAAATCTCGCGAAGAGAAAACGGATACTGAACCTCTGTGAACATTGCCGCGGACGAAAGACCACTTCGCGTCTCAACGCTTGTGCGCGCTACGGTGACGAGATGGAGAAGCTCTTATCAAGATGGCGGTTGCACGGACTCGATTACTCCTAGTGTCGCATGATGGCTGCAAGGTATATGGAGAGGAGAGTGTCGCGAAGAAAAGAAACACACACAAAATTGACGCTGCGCCAAACGCGCCTCATTGTTTCGTGTATTCCAACTTTTGTTTCCCTCGTCATTCTTTGTTTGGGGCCATTCGTCGTTGAGACGATGTGTTTTTTTTTGTTGAGTTTACGTTCGAGAGTGCGCGTGAACGAGTGAGAGAGAAAGAGAGAGACAGAGATAACCTAGTCAATAAATTAGCTTTACATTGACGTTTATAATTAAATGAGGAAAAAAAAAGAAAAAAAAAATACAATGGACAGTCTAGAGAACAAATGGGTTTGTGTGCGTCAAGAGGATTCTCGTTTCTTTTTGTTTTTCTTTTCATGCCGAGTACGATAGCACAAAGAATGAAAATAATTTGAAGGGACGAAAAAAAAAAACGACGAACGCTCTCATCAACGAATGGCCAATTCGGAGCCCTCGAACAAGGTCGCACAGTTTGTTACATAAATTCGCGATAAATATTAACCTAGAATTGTATCATCGATAAACGTATAACGGAACGTGAGAAGAATTAAATGTGTCGGGTTAAACGATAGTTAAAGGGGATCGTGAAACGATGTGTATGATGTACCGAAAGTGGGGTTGAAAAGCGATAAAAGTGACACTCGTGTGAAAGCAAGATGGCCGCTGTCGTCGATCCCGTTGGCATCGATTGTATAAATTAATAGTGGTGCTTGTTATCCTCCTTGGTAGATCGGTGCAGTGTTCTCATCGCGTCGTAAGTTTTTCCTTTTCTTTTATTTCGCGGGACTATTTCGAGCGATATCGAAAAAAGAAAAAAAAAAAACAAAAAGTTAATATTAGGGTGAAAGATTGGGGAAGGAACGAGGAGAAAATAAGAAAAGCGAGTAGATATTTGGTGCGAGAAAAATAAATTCGTTAGTCTTTCGTCAAAGGCTAAACGAAAGGAGCGCACAAACCGCTGCAAAGCGAGAAGGCTGAAAATGTATTTTTTTGAAGAAAGTGAAAAAAAAAAAGAAACGTGGCGGCGACGAAGCTCGCGCGGTGGAAGAGAGACAAACAAAATAAGTGAGAGGGAGAAAAAAAAACCCATTGAATATTTGTATCGTATTCCCGTAGCGTCCAGAAAAAAAAAAGAGATGAGCGAGAAACGAATTTGGTGGCGAGAGTTTCGTTGATGCGCGACGTATGCGCGCGTCTCCCGAAGAATTATTAATTATTGAATATTTAAAAGAAAAACGACAAAGCGAAGGAGTACGAGAAAGGTGTGCCGGGGATGGAGGTGAAAACGATTGATGATGGGAAGTAAAAATGATCCGGAAGCGAAAGAATGGGTGATTCGGTCAATCCAATTTATCGGTATGCCGTTAAATACGTATTGTGTATATTATACAGACATACATATATTTGTGCTTGCTGGAAAAAAAAACAATAACGACCATAACGAAAATATACAGAACGACGAGGAGAAAAAAGATCCCCGATTTAAAAAAAAAAAAGAATAATAAATAAAAGCGAGATTGTTGGAGACTCGAGAATGAAGAAAAAGTAAAATAAATGAAGAAATTAAAGATAAATACGATTTCCTCGCAAAGTCACTAAGTGTAATAACTATTTGGGGTGAGGGGGTCCGGAGGGCTGGAGGAGAAGTAATAATAAACGAAAATATTGATGGACGATTCGGTAAAAAAAAAAATCTTTCGATTTTTGTTGGTCTCGTCTCGTACGCTCTCGTACGTCAACAAAAATTGCGGTTGTGTGTGTTGCGCCGGCCATGTATCTCCGTCAAACCTTCGAATCGTCCCCTTTGTCCGTCATAAACACGAAGCAGACACACGTGTAAACCACATCGTTCCTCAATTTCATCTTTCAACCACACTCTTTTCGTTCATCTTTGTCGTCGCGAATTTTTGCCATTACGTATAAGTATACATATATATATATATATTTTATTTTTATTTTCTTCTTCGGGTCAGTTGGGCAAAAGAGGGAGAGGACGTCGTCGTCGATAAATCGGTGATCTTGAACGATCGGCTGAAACGCGTCCCGTTACATACAGATAGTTTGCACAACGACATTAAAACTGTCTGAATAGATGAATATCTACTACTAAGTGTATAAACAGAATTACGTATAAATATATATATATATATATATATAAATATACGTATACGAGCAGCGAATCCTGAAAATCACTCGAGCACCTGGCCGAGCTGATAGATCGTGAAATTCTAAACAGAAAAGTCCTTATCCACTTTTCTCTACGACGCTCGGTTTATTAGTTATCAATTGATTAGTGACAGCCAATACGAAGCGGTGACGCGCAAGCCAGCGGGTGGGAGTAGCGTACGGCCACTAACAGCGCGCGCTCCTCCTCCCACTCCCGCCGCCCCGACTCCGGTGGATGTTCACTGACTCGTCGATATCTCAACAACGGTGCGTCGTAGAGAAAAACGCGTAAGGACTTTTCTCTTCGAAATTTCACGCTCCATCCGAATAACGGTGTCGCGAGACTTTTGGGAACACTCCGTGTATGTATAGTTATAGGCAAGCTTCGTCATGTATTTTTGACTCGAGAATGTTCGGACCACGCGTGTATATCGAGTCGAGACAGCGTTCTCGAGGTCGTAAATAATCAGGGTCGCATATTATACGGAAATACGAGGGATGTAGAGTGCGTGCGTGTGTGTATGCGAAATAGGGAGAGAAAGAGAGAGAGAGAGAGAGAGAGAGATGGAAAAAGGGAAGGAATGAAAAAAAGATATATATATATATATATATAAATATATATATATATATAAATATGAAAATCCTCTCAGTGTCTTCTGAGTTTCGATGACGCCTGAGTATATGAAAAAAGAGTCGATGCCGTACAGTGCTCGTATCCATGAATAAAAAAAAAAGGGAAAAAATGATTGCCAGGTTGACCCGCGTATTGGAATCGAGACGAGGGTTCGTAAGCGTGCTGGGGAGGAGGGCGTTCAAAGAATCAACTATTTTTAAATATCAAGGTGTCAAATTAATACGCGCGGTGGAATTACGTGTCACGTGGATAGCTCGAGGGAAAACTGAGAGAAGAGAAGTGAAAACGTCAAACGCGGGTCGACAGGGGTCACGGTGTATATGTATATTTGTATATGGACGCGATTCCCGAAAACGACCCTCCTTCGCAACGATGCGAGAAGATGAAGAAAAAAAAAAAAAAAAAAAAGAAGCATCTTCGACGAGCGATTATCGCGGAAAAGAAAAAAAAAAAAAAAAAGAAAAAAAAAAACGATAAAAAAAAAAAAACGTCTTATCGGGGGGCAGTGTCTCGTTTTTTTTTTTTTTTTTTTCTTCTTTTTCTCATTTGTTTCCTTACGTCTCAACGTTTTTTTTTCTTTAGTTTTTTTCTTTTCGTTTCCGCGATAAACGATCGTCGAAGATGCTTCTTTTTTTTTTTTTTTTTTTCTTCATCTTCTCGCAT
>JAPYZI010004451.1:0-22116 GCA_030523105.1 Ophioninae sp. A BG-2022a
TCCTTCCCCTCGAGGTCGCGTTGTAGATGACCGTTCTTTTTTTTTTTTTTTTTTTTTTTTGAAAAATCTTTGTCAATTATTTCAAATTTCTAGGTCAATTTTACATACTCGGAAGGAGAAAGGTGTGCTATCGACTCGACTAGTCGTTGAAACACCGTCGACTAGATCGAAGTCGTTTCATTTTTATTATTAGGGTTCTGTACCTCAAAAGAAAAAAAAAAAAACGGAACCCTTACAGGATCACTTTGTTGTCTGTCCGTTTTTGAGGACCCTTTATCTCGGGAACACGTGGATATATCGAATTGATATTAAAACCAGTTTTTTCAAAATGTTATTTCAAGTTTTTTAAATTAATTTTTATTTTATAAATTTTACGCCCACTTTTTAAATGTTATTTTCATTTTCCATATTTTATTCCTACGCCTGTTTAATTTAGAGGATTATATTCCAATTTGGTTTGCACATTTCGGCTCCAAAGGGAGCTTTTTTAGTTCTGAAGCCAATTGTGGGTGCTGTAATGATCGAGATCATTGAATGAATCCTTCGATAGTTTCCGACACGCTTTACGAGGACCAGGTAGAGAATCGAGTGAGATCATTACTCCATATCGCTCGATTATTTATTGCTCTTTCAAAATATATCTCATTATCGTTAGAATCTCGAAGATATTTCTTTCTATTTTTGCTTTATGGAAGCTAGTGGAATAGATGATTAAAGTAGATGATTTTTACCCTGTTTGGGTAAAAATCATCCTTTATTCCAGAATGCTTTTCAATTTTCGTGGTTTTTGATAAATCAGAAAATTATACTTTGAAATGTTATATCGAAAACGCTTGTTTTTCATTACGAACCAGCTGACAAACAATATCATTATTATCGCCTTGTTCATAAATACTTGTCAATTGAAATACCAAACCGTGCCAAGACAAATATGCAAAATCCTGATCTTGTAATCCTCAACGAAGCAAAAATCTAAAAATGGCTTCCTTTTGTTTGGGTCATAGCTAACAGAGATCTGGTTTTTTCATTTCCGTCCAGTCTAATAATATTGTCATTATTGAATAATATTTTTCAATTGAAAAGCCCAAATCGGCCAAGACGTTCAATAATATGCGAAATCTTAACCGGATCATACCTAATAAAAAAAGAAATCAAAATACGAGCGCCTTTTTTTGGCTCGTAGTTTTTTACCAGTTTTTTTTACCAAAACCAGAGTACTAGTTTTTTACCAGTTTTTTTTTTTTAAATCAGGTCAGCCTAATAATAAGAACCATCAATATTTTTGAATATTTCATTCCAGTTGAATAACAATGTTCAGCACCATTTTTTTTTTCCATTTAAAATCCTAAACCAGAAAACAATATCAATAATCTGTATAATCAATTAAAAAAAAAAAATTTCCTTCATCCCGTACTTTAATAAATATCTAAATCATACGTAATTAAAAAAAAAATCTTAATCATCCGTAACAAAAGAATCCGTTAATCCCGAATAAAAAATAATCTTTATCACGATCAAGAATTAATCTAATTCATCAGGCCGTTATCCGGCATTCACGAAATTCGTCGAAAATAATGTATACGGAACGTGTAGGTCGGCGATTGGGCGACTATATCTATTGATCGTTCATTCATGCCGCCTTTGCGCGTTTTCCTCCCTGCTGGTCTCTCGACCACCCCTTTGACGTGCAACCCTCTTGTCCAACTCGTAAATGCCTCCTCGGATAGTCGCGGCCAACCCACACGTATACTGGAAGTCCTAGCCCTCGTATAACCAAACAAAAACGAAAGGACGAACCAACGACCACCATCCTGGATTACACCCCCCCTTTTCTCAATGGGTATCACCCCCTGAGAGAGTTCCTCGTGACGTTAGACGAGCCGACCAAAGAAACGCTTTTCATAGTGGATTCCTCAGGATTACCAACTGAAAAGCAATTCTTCAGGTCTCTCTCTCTCCTTCTCTCTTCCGGGGAAGAAATAGGGATGGGGGGGGGGGGCTTTCTGTCCTTTTCTCGTCACGCACGTGTCGCTTTTGCGTTCTGGATGCTTCGTCATAGCACTTTTATAGTCTTCTACTTTCGAGGGCGTGTGCTTACTCCCGAGTATGGCAAAAGCTTCCCAACGTCTGCAAAAGCTCGACAAACGACGTAAGAACAATTCTGAACCAGCGAAAAAAACAGACACGATTCGACAAGGAAATGTCGAGGAAAATTCTTGGGGTTTTTTTAACGAAATGAAAGAAAAAAAAAGGTTGATTGTTTATGGTGATTCAAGTTTAAAGGGAACATAAAGTTCTTTCATGAAATTGTTTATAAATATATCAATTATTAATATTTTTTTGTAGAATATTCGGTCCGTTCTTTTATTATGGTACATAAAAATAAATATCCAAACGTTTTGACAATAATCTTTGTTCTTCAAAATTAATGTATTCAAGTACCACTGATATTCAAGACGTTTTTCTTATCATCACTTTTTTTTTAATCGATAATTAATATTTATTGTAATCGCAGGAACGTTCTATTTATAAACGAAACAAACTTGTGATTTTTCTATTTTTTAAATATAAATTCCCTCTTTTTTGAACGATAATAGTAATCATTTGTGAATAATTACAATAATGACGAAGATGATGATGATAATGATAAATCAATTACTGATACACATTATCACTGTTATTATTTTTCAAACTGAACATTATGATTTATATTTTTAATATGCAAGAATATAAATATGCAGGATTAATAATCGTGGTTAATATTGATAATTAATAATAAAAAAAAAAACAATATTCACACTGTGTGTAGAAAAACCTCCGGGCCACCCTGACGTGTCATTATTCAAATAACGATTGATACATGTCGACAGCATCGCAGTGACGTTTTGAGTCCAGGCTTGCTCTTCGACATTCTACAAATACATCGATGCCTCTCTACTGTATAAAGCTATTTTTAAATGTGTAACCATCGATGAAATCCATCCTTGTACATCGAGCGTTATATCGATTTACATTACAGACTTGCGTGGCTACAATATTTGGTTGGGTGACCGCTCCCATGATAATAGTCCGGACATACGAGAAAACATTGACAATAAAAAAAATCAAAAGTGTCAATTGTTTAATCAGTAGGCTAGGAAAGTCGTCGTCAATGGGACGTTGCATCAGCCAGTAGTACAAACTCGTATATCGCCAGACCGTTAAAATTTTCTTTATTTTTTTTTTCAAATTTTGGTTTCTACTGGCCATTTTAGAAAGTAATAGGAATTCCAGGCAGATGAATTCTCGAAAACAGCGGGACTTTCGTACGACTGGAAATGAAAGTCATCACTCACGCGAACAATTAAAGTTGGATAGTTTATCTCGACTGATAAATCGTTGGTGAGAGGTTATCGTTGCAGCCTCACATTTTATACGGTGAGATCACTTCTACTTAGTCGTTTCAACGCTCCGAATTAAAAGCTTCGCTCTACTTTATATTTGCGATAATAAATACTACCACTACGTTTGCATACGTCACGAGACATTTCGCAAAAAAAAAAAACAAAGAATTTTTAAAAATCTAATTGTTTTCGGTCTCTGTCGAGAAAAGAAAATCTGACGTATGTTCACGAATTAGAGTCGGTAATAAAAAGGTCCTTATTTAAGAGTAAGTATAGTAATTATATCGGAGTCTTTTGGGTTCCTCGTGATCGAAAAATAAGTTTAAACGAACTTTGTAAAATCGTTTGTTATTTTTCTGTAATAAAGTATAAAACGCAGCAATAAAACTTTTCAAAAATTGTTAAACTATTGCAAAAAATCGACTATAAAAAATGTAAAAAGAAACTAAAAATAAAAATTACAACAAAAATTCGAAACGAAGGAAATTTTATTTTCAAAAAACAAAGTACCCTGAGAACGGACGTCTTTTGAAAAATCTTTTATTTTTCTTCTAGACAGATCTCAACTGTAATAACAAAGGAAAAACTTAAACGACCATCAATTAAAAATTTATTACAATAAAATCCATCCATCAAAATAACACGTGAAGATACGTGTTTCGAAACGTACTCTCAATCTGATCTTATTTTTTCGTTTCCCTCCTCGATGTCTCAAGATGTCTCTATCCACTCGTCCTGAATAGTTACAATCGTCTAAATGATAATTATTCCTAGCACGATGACAGGGTAAGCTCGTGTGATGGTTCGACCATTCGAAAAGTGAATTAGCACAAAGGAAGGGCAAGAGGGACGTAGTCAGGTCGAGAGAAATATGTTCAGGGCCAAGCGGTCGGTATATGAGGCCCTTTGGCCTCTCCCTCTCTCTCTTTCTCGACCAGTCATGAATCTCTTTAATTTTCATCCCATCACTGTAATCCAATTTCAACGAGCAAAGCCCGACATGCCGCTAGCACTGCGATGGCCCGTTCGAGAAACGATGCGGAGTGGACACGACTTACCCAATCTTAGAATCTTTTCGTACCAAAAATAAAATAGTTGCGTCTCATAAGCTTTTTATTAAAACGTCTCTGGAAATAGTCATCCGAAGAAATCCAAAATCGTATCATTTTATACGAGTGTGTATGTGTACTTTTTTAATAACTTTGGATACATGTAATTACAAAATGAGATGGGTTTTTTTTTTATATTTCAAATTTCATTGCTACTGCTATGATGATTTTCATTTTAGAATATTTTCTTAGTCCATTTAAAAAAGATTTTTTTTACTTCGTTAAAAAGCCATTAATGCTGTAATGACTTTAAGATTTTTTTTTTGTTACAAAAGTTTTTATATCTGATGTAACGCATATTTACAAAATAATGTATTTCAATTTTTATTCGAAATTTCATATAGATGTCGTTAACAATTTTCTGTTTAAAAAAAAATCAAAGTTCATTTACTAATGCAATGTAATTTCACTTGAATTAATAAAATAATAATGAAGATAATAGTAATAAAAATAATAATCGTAATAATAGTAAAAAAACATTATAAAAATAATAATAGTAATAAAAATAATAATAATAAGAAGAAAAATAACGAATAAGAATGTGTTTAATATTTTTTGGCACGATTTTGAGTTCGTAAAAATTCTTCAAGTATGAAAGATATTACATATCTTTCATACTTGATATATATTTGAGAAATCTTATTCAATATTTTCTTAAAATTTCATATGGGTGTGACAAAAAATTAAATTTCCATTTGTTTTGAAGGGCTCGAATTTTATATTTGTACGGAAGAAATTTAATTTCAATTAATAATCTAACATTAAATAAAACAAAAAATGCGAATGTTTTGAATATTGTTCGGTAGTAAAAAAAATTAATTACACGATTTTGATATTCATTGTATTCTTTCTGATCGCACACGACCTTTATTTCTTCTTCCTCCTGACCACCTTTAGTTCAGTTACAAATTAGATTTTTAAAATTGCTATAAAACTCGACAAATTTTGACGTACAAAAAAAAATATAAACACGTGTATCAAGCAAAATGGCAACATTTCGACGCCGAGTAATTAAAAAAAATGCCATTGTCTGACTGACAACGACTGTTATTAGTAAAATGGGCGATCACCGTAAACATTTGAACTTTAAATAGAAATTTCACGAGAACTCCGCGACGATTAAAAAATTTAATGACAGTTTACTAAATAAATACCTTTTTTTCTTAACGACATTTTTCGGGTAATTTTTCAATCGGTTTACTCAATCTCGAGATCTCATAATATTCGTCCGCGAAATCGTTGCACAGCATTTCAAGTGCACTTGTATGGCATATACGTCATACCTTTATATAACTCCGTTATCATTTCTTTATTATAATAACCGTATAATTTTTCGAAGTAATAAAAGAATATTAAATAAAATATTATTCCTCACGCGTAATAATTTTTTGCACATCGTTTCTAGACAACTTGACTCGTAAAAATAAATAATTCTACTTATTATTGTACTTCAATAGAAATGTAAATAATTCATAAAATACAATAAAAACGAGGTCATTTTTTATTCCATGGCGTTTCTTTTAACTTTTTACTATCAAACTTTTTACTGCAATAAATCGATTCATCCGTTTCCCCGTCACTGGCAAAAAAAAAAACATTTCCTTCAATGTCCTAAACAGCCAATTTGATTTCTTATCAATCCCCGAAAGACAAAAACTCCGTTTTTTTTTTTCCTGAATCCCGTTACTTTAGCGGTATTCCAAGGTAATGACCATTGCGCATGGCCAGTACTTGGAGTAGTGACCACTCAGTCGGGCATCGGCGGAGCTATCAACCAATCAGCGAAAGGCCAATACTCGCGAAACTTGTCTACAAATACCGAAGTAAAAAAAAATATAAAAAAATCTGTTCGTAAAAACAGAAGAATACGATGGCCATCAATTCTGTCATGGGTTTATACCAGTTTCTCCGTGCCATCGACAAATTATGATGCAAGTTATAAGCACTATGATTACAACACTGAAATTGAGTCAGCAACCTATCTTTTTGGTCCCCATATCCGGCAGAGGACGATTTATACTCTCACAGGTTTTGCACGGATTCCCCGTTCCCTCGTAAAGAGCTATAAGATGACGCAAAACCACCGTTGACGCAACGGAGCTTATCTTATCAGAATCCGCATAGGGAGTGACAGTAATGTGTACGATTGAAAAAACGACCGTACGTTAAAATTGAAAAAAAAAAAAAACCAAAATGTATAAGAATGAAAAAATAAAATAATAAAATAAAAAGAGGATATTGTTCCCTTCCCTGTGTCTTTCCATGAAGGCAATCGTAGGCAATTGTAGACGAAATATCAAGGAGCAGTGGAATATATAAAAATATTCTCAGGTGGCACTCACTCACCTCTAGAGGGAGGCAGGGGCTAGATGCGGCCATGTTCCTACATGCGTTCGAGCCTCTGCCCTGCTGGCGATTCCCGTGACACCCCCTGCCCTTCTCCACCACCTATCCCTCTCACCTCGTTCGTAGATTCCACGTTACACACCAGAAAGACCCTCGTCGACACTTTATCGCGTGCACCTTACTTTTTCTTTCCTCCGTGAGGCTCGTGTATCTTCCTTCTTTTATTTTCTTTTTTTTTTTTCAATAATTTCAACAACGAAACTAGCTTAGCTGATGACCGGTTGGTAAGAGCTATATTGATAACGGTGGGAAATAGTGATGATGATCCTGCGCGTGGCTCCCTCGAAGTATAACCACAGTTTTCGTCGTTTTCACTTCCCGTAATAACAACCCTCGTCATACATTCATTTTTCATGCGTAAATAGGATGGGTTTTCGGGGGTATGCGCGGTTTGGTGGATTCAGGGAATTTTTTTGTGATTTCGCGCAGGTGGATCTTTCTTTTTTTTTTTTGTTCCAAGGGTCGGGAGGGAAGGGGGCGGGGGAATCGAAAAACAGTAGACTCTAGGCCACGTCTCTGGCTCTCGCTACCGAGGATCTTATATTTTCCCTTAGCACCGAAATCATTCCTTTCTATATTCCTTCCAACCCTTTCTTTCTCCTCGACTTGACATTTATCTCTGAGTAACGATTCCACCACCCTCGGGTATCCCGTCTCTTCGAGCCCGATAACAGGATATCCAGTTTCCGTCGTCGTTTTCGTCTTCGTCCTCGTCCTCGTCCTCGTCCTTTTCGTCGTCCCAGTGGTGACCGTTCCTCTCGACCTGCTCCTGCTTGCTGATCCTTCTCGTTCTCGTCCCTGTCCACCCTATTGCCTTCGTCTCCGTCGTCGTTTTCACCCTCGTTACCGCCACCGTTCACCGAACACGCACCATCAACCACCACCACCACCTCCACTGTACCACCGACGCATTACACCGAGGCTTTTGCCCTTTATATTTCGCCAGTCAAAATTCTCGGGACCCGTTTCACCCCCTGGATTACAAAATCCGTGCACACCCACGCAAACACTCACGAACACGATCGAGCTTCGATCTCTCTCTCACTCTCTCACTCTTTCACTCTCTCTCTCTCTCTTTCTCTCTCGTGACGTAGCACGACTCAGGGGTCGAAACTTTCCTCCTCTTTTGACACTGTTAACTCTTCCTACGGGGCCCTCTTTCCGCTATTACCTCTTCACGGAGACGAAAACAAACCCAAACAAACAAAATTGAAAAATTATCTCTTCGTTATTCTTTTTTTTTTTTACTTCTTTTGTCCGCTCGCAAGAAGTCACTCACTACCTACGCGAGCATCGAGCTCGTGGCCACAGCGGGACGGTCACTCGACTACGTTTTCCTGGCATATACGACTACCACCCCCCCCCCCCCCCCCCCCCCCCCCCCCCCCCCCCCCCCCCCCCCCCCCCCCCCCCCCCCCCCCCCCCCCCCTCGTCCCCTTCTACGAAGCGTTTTTCCCCTCTGGAGGCGATTCGTCGTCCCTCTTGGATTTCCCCTCTTGTTCACCCCCGAATCAACCCCCGCGAATTCACCCCCTCGCAAGATTTCTTCTCTCTCTCTCTCTCTCTCTCTCTTTCTTTCTCGACGAGGCCTCTTTTAACCTCTCTCTATCTTTGTTACGACTGGTGCCGTGTCACGACTGTATTCGTTCGCACTCAAATTCTAGCCAACCGGGAAAGCTCAGGGCCGTGTGCTTTTCGCCCGCGGACCCGCCGGTTTACGACGCTTGAAAATTAGAATTGAGGAAAAACGCTTCGACTGTGTACGCGTTTGTATTAAATGCGTATTTGCATTTTGTTTGCGCACGTGTGTATGCGCGTGCGTTGATGCGCGCACGCGCGTTTCGTTGTATGTGTAGAAGCGCGCGCGCGCGCGCCTACTGGCACGAGTCTGTATGAGGGAACGATCGCAGCGCTCCTCGAGTCGGGCCGTCACTCTTGCGGCTTGCTCATTTCAATAGGTCAAAATTCTCGCGCTGTAATATCAAATCCGTCGATCGAATTGTTCTTGTATTATCGTCACAGCTGTCTTTCCGTTCGTTGTTATCAATATTTTAACATAACGATAACAGTGTTTATGATTTCGTGGGCTTGTTTGGGTTTGTTGTTGTTGTTGTTGTTTTTTTTTCGCTGTTATGAATATTGTTATTTTTAGATAACCAAATTGTATATAAACAATTGTAAAGGTATTCAATAGTTAGCTAAAACCTATTTAATTACATGTTAAATATGTTTTTATTATTTTAGTCCAGTTTAGTCCTTTTACAATCACTACTGTTAATAGAGAGATAATAATATTCGGAATAATAAAAATATCATTACTCCCAATTACGATTATTACCCAAAAACGTAACTGTGGAAAACATATTTTTCATTTCTAAGTGTTATTGTCTTTTCGTGTCTTAAAAAACGATAAATAAAACTATAACCGTAATACCAATAATTGTTTAGGTTTGTTTTTATTACTACTGTATATTATTATTATAAGTATAATTATTATACTAATAACAATAATATACCAACAACAACAACAACAACAACAACAACAACAACAATAATAATAATAATAACAGTTAACCCAAGAATAATTTTTCTGATTACAAACGTACCAAATAATCCTGAACATTCACTCTAAATCTCCAAGAAATGATTATATACAATGTAAACGAAAAATACGAAAGAAAATAACAACAGCCAAGTCGTTACGCTCTGGTTTGTCAATTCTCCGTTATTACTTCGACGGACAAATAAAAAAAAAAAAAAAAAAAAAAAAAGAGAAAAAACAATCCCTCGTAAGACCGTTTGGTGTCGCGTCGAGTGTCGAGATTCAAATATTCGCCGCCTCAATATTTTCTCCATCGTTCATGGGTTAGATTGACCCCGATGGTTCGTCGGTTTATTCGAGAGATGTCACCCCGGCTAGTCCGCGCTGAACTCTCTTCTGGTATCGGTGAATTACATACGGGACTAATTCCGCGCACCACGTGAGAGCGCGACGAGGCGGAGTAGAACTTTGAGGGCGTCCAGGCGGAGGGTCGAGGGGGGGGGGAGGGCTGGGAGGGTTGAAACGAAGGGGGTCTGAGCAGGGAAACGAAGAGGGTTGAAAAGAGGGGAAGGAAGGTGAAAAGGAGGGGTGGTCCGTTATATACAAATCCCGATACTGCGGCGAGAAGCGGAGGGGACTCGACTGCGCATGCGCAAACGGAAGGACTCGCCGCTGCGCGTATCTTCCACTCTCGAGTGTGAGGAAATGCGACAGGAGCGTATCGCGGATTAATACGGACCACGGGACTTCTTTCAATTTTCACTGTGTCACTCGGAAGGAAGATAACGAGAAAAAAACACACGCAGAAAAAAGAAACGAAAAAAAAAAAAAAAAAAGGAACCAAGAAACGTCTCGGTCGCTTCAACCGAGTCCTCGCACTCTCTTCCGAGACCTTCCGGTCACCATCCACAGTGGTTTCATCGGTTCACCTTGTGTATTAATATTTACGTAAGGAAGATTTCGAGAATAATCACGCCGGAAAACGTTCTCGTATAAATGGAATCCCATAGTCAATGTTAAGTGAGCTTTGTATTGCTTCAAAGTCACGTTTTCGGTATTGCCAAAAATTAGAGGTCGTTTCAAGGACGAAAGCGAAAAATCAAGGAGTGGAAAAATCGGGACTTTTATTTGATCGAACGATCAAAGTGATACCTGGATGAAAGCCGAGACAAACGGGTTGAATATAGTTTTTTTTTCTTTTTTTTTTTTAACCATCCGCTGCCGGTACCAAAAACGCCACTGTTTGAGTACATCACTTGGACACGCGATATTATTACGCGATATTATAAGTATTATCTCTTCAGCTCGCTTTTTTCTATCCAACTTTTCTCTCTCTCTCTCTCTCTCTCTCTCTAGGGATTTCCAACCCCTCCAAATTTCATGACAACCCCCGATATACTTTCCCTTCCCCTTTGGATTCTCCCACTCCTAAACTTTGTGTTTTAACATTAATAGACCACGTAATTGGCTACGAAACGATCAATTTTTTATTCTCGTTCCAAATAGGCTTCCTCTTCGTCATGGCTGCAAGGGACGAAAGAGTGGGAAAGTGAGATAAGGATACTAGGCGGCGCCACGCACCATTGGCGATTTCCGGGGTACCGGAAGTCAGCCCGATTGTTTTTTTTTTTTTGTTTTTTTTTAAATTTTTTCATCCGACCTGCCAGTAATATTGTTGATGATTGGTGATATTTGAAGTACGGTTAATCATAAAATAATACATCAACTATACGGTTGATTGATTATTGGTGATGTTTGAAGAGGGCGGAGGGGTGTGAGATTAGGTTATATTAGTGTAAGTTTACGTATTACAAACATTTTTTTCACGGTTAACTGATTTAAGGGGATAAACGACGATTTTTAGTAGAAGTTGAAGGAATTAATAGAGAAATTACTAGGGAGCAATAAAATTTGTTATATTAACAAATCGAAATAATAAAATTAATCAGTTTTTTGTTTAATAAAACAAATAAACTTTACGTCAATAAAATATATAAATATATATATGTATATATATATATATATATTTTGGAACAATATTATACTTATTTCAAAGGCCATCAAAATCGAGCCGCAAAAGCTAAAGCTGATAACACGAAATTTTCCAGTAGATTTGTTTAATAATTTAAGCATCCGCTAAGAAAGGATTTTACGAAATTTTCGTATTTTTGTTCGAACATTAAGAACAACAGAATTCAATATTTTTGGAAGATCACCCTTAAAGTTTGTAATATGGGGTGGGCTATAATTTTCGAAAGGAATACTTCATTTTTTTAATTACAACAAAAAAATAAAAATATTACTCAGCCAGGCTAAATATCCAGTTAAGTCTCTTGACCTTTAAAAGCTATGCCTTAAGGGGCAAGAAATTATTTTTTGTTAGATCGACGTCCAAACGGACGAAGTTTTAAAAAAAAGCTTATCAAATAAATAAATTTGACAATAACGAGAGAACAAAATAAATTGTTTCCAGATGAAAAAAAAAAAAAAAACACTTACATTCATTGAACCGTACATATTTAACGATTACAATCCCAGCTCGCAGACTACAAAAAAAAAAAAAACCAAAAAAAAAACCGAGAAAAAAATCAAAAAAAGAAACACCAAATAAAATCATGTCGTGGTTGTCCATTGGTTGGAATGGATCGAGAGACACGATCGTTGCTGTGTCGGTATATCCATCAAAAATACAAGATTCAAAAGGTAGGAGAGGACAGACTCGTGACTTTCTCGATATCGTAATCAGCTCGGTTATAGAAGAAACAGAACAGCATACAGGGTGGACGTTTAGAGTTTCTGGGGTTTGGCTATTCTTCTTTTCTTCACGGCTGTATGTCCCCTCTTACGCTCTCTTTCTCTCTCTTTCCATTTCTCTCAACCAGAAAAAAAAAAACCCCCTTACGCGATAATCAAGCCAGGCAATCGATGCGCGCGCACACTTGCACACAACTATAAGCGACCACAACCAGAAGTAGAAATACATACGAATACGCGCACGCACGCGAGGGCGCACTCACACTTAAACAAGGGCGACAATGTAGGAATACACTGATGGGACACGTGTATACATCGAAGTTCGGGAGAGGCTGCTGGAATACGACGAATCTGGAACAGTAGGTCAGCGCACTCCGTGAACCTCGGGGCTTACCCTCACTCTTTTGCGCTCCCTTACCCTCGCCTACTGACGGACGCACACAAGCGTGAGCGTCAACTAACACTGACCCGCAAACGTATGCATTTTATTTTTATCATTTGCTCATAATAAATGCTGATATTTTACACAAATTATGCATATTTATAGTTTATTATTAAATTTTGTATGTACATATGGTTTGCTCCGAAAAAGAATGGATTACTTTTTACTAAGCCTAATGTATACGTGTGATCTCCCAAAAATCTGCGACAGAATCAAATGTTGGATGTCCGAAAATGTGTGTGTTTGAATATGGCTACGCGACTATTCTCGACTCCGATCATTTTCATCAACGACGCTCGCGTGGTAATAAAAACTGTAATTTTTTTTTATTTCTTTTGCAATTTGACAAATTTGAGAAGAAGACAGCCATTCGTCTATCAATATCGCATTGTCCGGTCAAATTTCGCGTGGTAATAAAAACTGTAATTTTTTTTGTTTCGTTTCTTTTGCAATTTGACAAATTTGAGAAGAAGACAGCCATTCGTCTATCAATGTCACATTGTCTGGTCAAATTTCATGAAATACTGATGAGCCATTTCAGAAATCCGTGGGAATTTCTTATTGAGATCGGCGGACAAAAACGGAAGGGTATACTACTCCTCTTAAATTCTTGCTTTCCCGTCGCGACGCCGGATGATAAATCCACGCATTTCATATGTGTATGATTATCTTTTCGGACGCATTATTTGCACTCAATAAACACGCGTACTTTTTGCTTTTCACCTGGGCTGATGTTAACACCACTGTTCCAGCTTGACATTCGGATAAATCCTGGATATTGATTAATCGGAGACAGTTAACCTAACCAAGATCAACCGGCACGTTCTTCATGTGTCAAACTGTCAATTCAGGGTTATATCGACTGAAGACCGGCCGCTGTTTTCTTCCTAGTCACACACGTGCTAAACTTGTATCACTGTATATTGGTCCTGCCAGTTGTGGATTACTGCTGTAGCCTCACATTGGGGATTGTGAAAGAGCACGATACCTTTATCCCGGTCGCCAGTCAACTCTTTTATCCGTTTTATTTTCAAAGTGTTACGGGCAGCTGTCTTGATTTTGGCAGAGGGTAGGCCTGACTACGATCGAATAGTAACCGAAAATACTTCATACTGGGTTTCTCTTACGAAGTACTTCATCGTGGTGGACCAACGTACTTTCGATCTTTGATTTCGATGAGTGAGCTACGACAATGCCTATTACTTCGAGCAAGAGGTTATCTTTTTGAACTTTCACGTTTTTCTACTGTATCATTGAAGAATACTTTTTCAATATCTGTTTCGGTCCTATTTAACGGCCCTATTTAATAATTCATACGGTAATTAATTTCTTCTAATGCGCCGAATTTACACTTTTTGTTTTACAGAAAATTTCGTTTTGACGTTTACGTACCCATATATTGTATGTCATAGTCATAAAGCACTTATAAATAAATCTATCCATCCACCTATCCTTCGCTCTCCCTCTCCTCTCGAAATATCGATTATCGACGAAGTTTTCTGTCAAAATAAAAACTGGTCGTTCTCTTCCTAACTACGTTCTTGATGCAGACTTCTATTTTTTTTTTTTGTTTTTTTTCAATAAATAGTAAGTCGTTCGAAATAATTTTTCAAAACAGAATAGAAGCTTAATCCTTATTGTTAGTGTTTAGGTTGATACTTAATTTTTGATAAATCTCTAACTTTGCAATCTACTTTTCCAGCAATTATTTCTCATTTCTTGCTTCCCGGATTAATACGTTTGTATCTATTTGTATTTATCGATGAAGACATTTGTTTTGGCGCCACCAGATCCAATCACATACCTAAAGGATTTTTGCAGGAACTCTGCATCTCGGGAATTGACATTGGAATCCAATTGGGTTCCATGCTATTTTTCGATTGACGTCGTTGACGATTTTTCATATTTCAACTTGTCGATAAAATCTTGCAAAATCTTTTTAAAAACATAAACGATCTCGACAAACTCGTAAACGGGCTTCGTTAAGAATCCCGGAACTTCAGAACCATTTGAAATCATCGTTCTTGAAGCGTTGAAACTATTTCCTAAATGTTTCATCGTTTGGAGCATCGTCGCCGCAAGCTTCAACTTCGACGCGCTTTGGCTATACTTTTCTTCCGATTCAAGCCTAAAAGTAATACTTCCAACAAATGCTGTTTAATTAACTCAAAATTTCACTTGGTGCTAACTAAACAGAAACTAAACAGACGACGACGACGACGACGACAACGACAACGACGTTGTTATAAATATTCTTCAGTTTCCAACGTATATCCTTCCGGGTTTTTAAGTTTCATCCGAGCCTCTCGTTTTTCCGCGTTTGCTCTGTACACCTCCTCGTTCTATCTCCTTTATTACAATTCTCCACTTTCCAAGCCCCCACTCTTCCGTCCACTCTCCGGCTTCCGGTCGTATCGAACGTTACCCCTCTTTATCGTATTCACCATGGCATTTCTGTCAAAGGCATAGGGAAATTGCGGAAAACCTTGACCAAAACATTATTCGATAACGGAGCTAGTCGGAAAAAAAGAAATTCCTCACGAAGCGTCACTACCAGATTTCGAACCTAGGACCCAATAATCCGATGGCAAAAATGCTACCCAATCAACCGACGCGTCGAATCTGTATAAATATATATATTTCTTTTTTCAAAAATGTATGCGTATTTCATTTATCAATTTTATGTCTTTTTAAGCGTTTTGTGCATGCTGGTCGTTCAATTGGAATAATAATACGTGAAAATGAAAAACAAGATTCCGAAAAGAACAAGTCTTTAATGAAAATCGAATTTTGCATCCTTTTTTTAATATTCCAAGTAAATTCCCCTAAAGAATTTTCCGAGACTGAAGTAACGGTACCAATGCTCGGACGTTTAGGAGTTCTTGAAGTTGAAGAATTTATTATTTATTTAACAATCGTTTTTAAATACAGTTACCGGAAGTACCATCAAGCTCGTAAATTCTAGTTTTCAGAAGGCGTACATTAAACGCCGGACGGTTGAATATTTTTAATAATATATATTGAAATGTTGAATAATAGCAAATTGTACCAATTTTCGAACAGTAATTGTTGTATTGTCCCTGTGTTCGAACACTCGCGTGTCCCACTGTTTGGACGTGTTATTATTGTTTTTTTTATTTATTAATTATTCTTATTATTATTATTTATTTATTATTATTCTTGTTTATTGATTTATTATTATTATTATTATTTATTGAAATAGTCCGATCATTGATACCGTTATCTTAGCAATACTTTTCGAGATGTAAAATTTTTTATGTTTTTTATTGCGGTTATGCTACAATGAATACGTTAAAACAAACCCAAACGGTGCGGCGCGGAACCCAAACAAGCACAAACAGACCGAAACATATCCAAACAAACCCCCATCTGACATCGGGAATGATACACACGTACGAGTTAGTACCCCCCCCCCCCCCCCCCCGCAAGCTGCCAAGCCGGAGGAGCGGGGGCATCGATTGGCCGTGGTGGCGAATACATGTGTACGTGTACAGACAAAAATCGTAAAACAAAAAATGTGACATCGGTGAAATTATTGTCAATCATTAAAAATTCGTCAAAGATATCAAATATTAAAAGGTAAGCGCGTGGAAAATTTCAGCCCGAGGAGAAACTGTTATACTTTTCGGTACGTCGATCGAAACGTTCGAGTTATATGTTAACAGCTTAAATCGAGTATAAAATAATTCAGCGGTAGAAAATAATTCATTTTCGTTGTATCCCAATCAGGCAAACTTTAATTTTGCAAATAACATCGTTTACGTTAAATTGGGAAACGAAAATTCAAAGTTTATGCGAGTGTCACGTTGATTAAATTAAATTATTATTATTAAAACAGGTACGGCGTTAATTATTATAATATTATTATTATTATTGAATAATAATATTAATTATAATTCATAATTTACTTATTATTATTAACATTGTTCTTATTATTATTATTATATAATAATATTAATTATATTTAATACGTTAATTACAATTATTAAATATTATGTTAAATAAGTTAATAAGTATTATTATTATTATTGTTATTAAAGTAGGGCGTGTCAACTACGGAACGAAATATGAAGGTTTGATCCTGACGTTAGGTAAAAATGTACACACGGCATAATGAGTGTTCAATATCACAATTCTATACGCAAGATACACAAATACACCATATGGAGACCATAAAATGCTACCGTATTTTTTCACCGACTGTTAAAACCCTGTTCGGAGAATCGGGATTCATCATTGGATCCCAATGATTCATTTCGATTTTAATCCAATCTACGAGCATGACGTTTCAGCATAAGTATCAAATCAGGTTACTCCCTCGAACCCAAACGAACCCAAACAATTGCCGGATCGCGATTAGGAAGTAGGGAAAAGTACTGGGATCCGATAAGACTCCCGGTGCTCCAAAAATATTTGTTATTTCCTTCGTTTCTCATAAAAATTGAAAAAAAAAAAAAAATCAAAAAAAAAAAGAAGAAAAAAAAATGATTGAACAATTGCAGAATAGCGTTGAGTCCGGTGTAAACGCCAAAATGTAAACCGCGACGTCGTGTGACTTGCAGGTGCGGAAAAACTTGACCGAGTTCTCGACCCGCACGCGGTGCAGGGTGACCTAGATATTTGCAGCCCTACCCCTGTGAAACAGCCCCATCCCTCTTTCGCGTTACCAACGGTTTTGTCCCCCGCTCTCCCCCTGAAGCGTCTCTTTCTACCGCCATCCCCCTCTGCCTCCTTGTCTTTGTCGTCTCTCCCCCCCCCCCTCCCTGCCTCCTCTCCCTCTCTCACTCCCCTCTCACGATCCCTCCCATTTGGTATTTGTCTCTCTCCAACGATGTGCTCATTCCTTCGGCCAGCAAGCCCGACGAGTCGACCTAGTGAAATCGCTGTCTCTTACGATCAGCGCACCCTCCGCGTCCATATCCCAGCTCCCCATGAGTAAAACAACCCCCATGGTGCTACGTGCCCACCGAGAACCGGCTATATGTATACGTGGAAAATATATTTTCAAATTGTTTTACAGACGCCAAAAATGATTTTCGATACGGGTGGATACTTTGAGGACCCGATTTTCATTTCAAAAGATACCGGTCATTTTGGTGTTACGAGCTTTCAGCGATATTGATACAAATATAATTTGCACAAATATGATTTTCATAATTTGTTTGGGTTTGTTTGGGTTTATGCAAACAAATATTTATGCATACGTATTTATGCAAATCATATAATTTGCGTAAATATGATTTTCAGTAATATCAAAGTTTGTATGATATTGAGTATGGATAATTTTGAAAGATCTTTGAAAATGACAACTAACAAGACCCCAATTGTTTGACAGTTATCGTTGATCGAAAGAATTGTTTTTTTTTTTTTATTATACTGGTTAAAGAAATTCGAAAATCGAATCCATTTACGCTCATAAATAATATTTTATTATAATATATGAAAAATCCATTTTTTATGTGAAATATTATTGAGAAATATTATTGAAAATAACTTTCGAATTTATTCAACTAGTATTTTCGAAAAAAACGTTCATTGTTTGGGTAAACTGTAACTGCTAATTGCCTGGATATTTTTATTGATATCCTCGAATATATATTCACCGATATTGATTTTCGGAATTTGCCAATACTCAACCTCATCCAAATACCGATATACTTAAAACAATCTTTATGTAAACTTCTTGTCAATTGATTAATTCAATTTATTAGTTTATATTTCTATTGTAAATTTAGTTCGTTTCAATAAATTTTCATTTCAATTAAACAAACTTTACGATTTTAATTATGCGATTTATTAAGATCTAATTGAAACATTTAAATTATTATTAAGACCCAATTGAAATATTTAAATTGAATATCGATGTAAAATATAAATCGGTGTATTTCAATGTGTCGGTATTTTGATCAACATACGTGCACCGTAGAATCGGAAGAATATCGGGACTCATATTTTCTGGCAGTTTTCCCGCGTCCCCAATATACCAAAATAAACCCTTATACATTTATACATATTTTTATGTAATTTTATATACCGTAAAAACTCAAAAGTGTGTACGAGGAGGAACAACTAATAAAAAATAACCAAATAATAATAATAATAATAATAATTTCATATGAATATATATACGTAAATTAAAAATTAAATAACAAAGTGTATATTAATAAATAAAAAATCAAGAAATATATATTTCGACACTTTGTCTAAGAAAAACCTGTGAGATAATTAAGAGTAATATTGGGTGGGTGGACGGCTCTTCCGTTACGATAGAAAACTGTAGTTTTCTACAGTTTCCCCGTGCCCTCGTCGAGGTATAGTGAAAATTTAAAAAAGCTGTAAACCTAGTAGAAAAATGCTTTATCGGTAAGAGTATTGCGTTAAAAAAAAAGAACAAATATACTGTATGTTAAAAATATTGGTACTAAGGAAATAAACAATTAAAAAAGAAAAAAAAAAAAAACGAAGTCAAAATTGCTGTAGGCTTGCGAAACCGTCTCGACGTTCTATTGTTAAGATTAACATCGCGTGTCCGTACTCTTTGGGCCTACGAATTATTACCCTAATTATCTTAATCACCAGCGCGCGGGTGTGCCCACCAGTCCTGCAGATTCGTTCCGTCGTCGCATTCGTACACACGTATACACGCCTCTATTATACATCATACCCACATCTAGATCCGGTTAATTCCAACCCTTTACCCGAGCGTGCACGTTCCTTATCTATGATATCCGTTTTAAAAATTCGTTGGCAGCCATGAATATATTCTACGTATTGACGAATTTATCGCCATAATTTTTCAACGAGGAACTTGAAGTTTCGAATTTTTCAAATCATCTAAAACGTTTCTTCAAAATGTTTTTATTTTGAAAAAGTCAAAAATGATTTTATTTGAAACATCATTTGAAAATCATTTAAAACGCTCGTTTTAAATGATTTTTTTTTTTTTAAATCGTTTTGAACACTCGAGATTCGTCCGATTTTATCAGAATTTGTTTTATTAATGTTGAGAGATGTTGACAAAAATTTGGATCGACGTATTTTGACTGGGAATACTTTTACTTGTGACGAACATAAAATAGAAAAATCATTGGCACGATCCGTAGTTCCTATTGCGTGCGTTCAATTGATCCAAAACGACAAATTTCGAGAAAATTCTAAAATCTTCATATACAAACCCATTCGCATTGTAAAATTCTTCAAAACGTTTTTTTTCCACCCCAAATGGCACCCGATTGAAATTTACATAAATCCTTCTACTTTAATTTCCAACCTTTAGGGCTTGAAAAAACAAAGAATCGAGTAAAAAAAAAAAGAATAATCATACGTTTCAAAATATAAAGCCGATTCGAAAATATTATTTCGAATCGAAACTAATAAATCGTCCATAACTCAAAACTTTTCGTATATCAGGAAAACAAATGTAAACAAAACAAATGACAAAAAGCATATCTAAAAATCTTTATCAACGATCAAACCCAACGAATCAAATAATATTCTATAATAAAACTAAAAACAAATAAAAAAAAAAAAAAAAACATAAATCAATAAAAACGAATAAACGCAATAATAAAGAAGAATGATCCTGCAGCAGCGTGAACTCCAGTTTCTTTACATTTAATATCCCCCTAAATCATAATCTTATCAACACCGTTTAAAAAATCCACGAAAAATTATATCCTCTTGTAAAAATAAACGAACAATAGCGAGTTTTTGCCTTCAGTGATGCAACTTCTGTTTTCAACGAGTCCAAAACCTAACTCAACTGAGGATAATATCTCGATGTTTGATAAACGGGAATAAGAAGCTCAAGGGAGGGTGGGAAGAAATTCCAGTCTGTGGAGTGTGTAGGAAAGAAAAGCTCCGGAGACTTTCATTCCCTCGTGGGATCGGGGAACCGGTGGATGAAAACGAAGAAGGGAACGTTAGTCCGCGGTCTTGCGCTTCCACACACGTATATATTTTCTCACTAAACCTGACGAAATTCAAGAGAGAAAGGGCGAGAGACAAAACTCCGGGAGGGGAGCCTCCCCCTCCCCCACCGCCCGAAAAACAAGGTGGGAGAAAGAGAGGGTGGTGCCCGAGAGCCACAGAGGGAGGGGATAATCCTCGGTGGGATGAGAAGGCGAGTTACCGAGTGAAGGCACAAATGTGGAAGGGGTTTGGCTTGCAAGCTCACCCGGTATAGTTATCGAGGGTCGAGAGAATGTGGGACGTCGAACTCTCTAGGACTGGATTGTAGAAGCCGGGGGCTGCGTGTTTTCGTACCAATCCAACATTCGAGGAGAACCAGCACCGGCCACCGGACTACTCGTGACTGGCGGAGCTTCTCGCGGGTCGCAAAAAATTTTTGAAAAGTTTACGAATATTTGACTTTTTTTTTTTGGTTTTTCTTTGAGAGAGGTGGAGAGATCGAGAGATAACTATGAATCGAGAAAAAAAACGGAGAATTAAAAGAAGCGGGAAAAATAAAAAAATCGTCAAAGTACATGTTTTTAACGGAAAAAAAAAAAAATACTTGGAAGCTTGTTCAAAGTTGTTTTTTGATTGTAGAATATTGCGGTGATATGTATTTAAATGGTTATTTTAGTGTGAGTATTCGGAAGTGTAAGTCCTGTCGGAATCGAGCCGATTTTTTTTTTTGCGTTCGTTTGGGTTTGTTTGGGTTCGTTTATTTGGGCTTGTTTGGTTTTCCGCTTTTTAGCTAGAGTTGAACTTCCGAATGTTTACATATTTTAGTATTGATATCGTAGATTGGATTGTTCGAGGACGGTAAAAATGATTTATTTATTTATTTGATGGAAAAAATGTATGATTAGAGCACAAACATAATGATTTTTTTGTTTATGAATCGTAATTCGTATTATCGAGCAAAGTTTATTTTTTAGTTTCATCGAAATAGGTGTCCCTATAACTGAACCAAAATAATATTTTAATTGTTTAAACAAACTACGCATCATCGTAAGGCGCAAAAAGCAATTATTTCATAACCAAAGAATGTGTCTAATTGATGAGCAATTATTATTTTTTAAATTTCAACCCCACAAAATCTGCATCGAGATTTACAATTACAAGAAAAATGTTCGTTTTTTTTTTTTTTTTTTTTTTTTTTTTTTTTTTTTTTTTTTTTTTTTTTTTTTTTTTTTTTTTTTTTTTTTTTTTTTTTTTTTTTTTTTTTTCTCATTAATTCTAGGCTCCGAAAAATAATCAAACGAGTGGAGATTTTGACACCCAATGAAAACGATCGAAACGAGAAGAAAAAAAAAAAAACAAACAAAAATGAATACGTTCTTGGAGCCCGATTCCTCTCACCTATATTTTTATATGCCTCGAATTTCCCATTTCCCAAGATCAAGAAAACCGTTAAGGGAATGACGAACACGTTGGAAACTTTTGACGCGGCACCTCGTTACGTCGGTAATGACAATTTTGGGATTTTGCGCTGCGAGTAACTACCGACGG
>JAPYZI010004452.1:0-22628 GCA_030523105.1 Ophioninae sp. A BG-2022a
AAATGGCTAAAAAAAACGCAAAGGGGTATGTATGGAAAAATTTGCAAAAATCGATGGTCCGACTTTGAAATTCTGCCAAAAATCGAAAAACTATCGGATATTAATGATTCAAAAAGCATTTTGAAGAGAAAATCATAACGAAGAGATTGAGCTAAGAGTGGAGTACCGAATCCTAAAGGAAAAAAAGTTATGGACGATTAAGTGAAAAAACGCATTGTCCCCCAAAATCGAAAAAATTTTTGGATTTTTAATATTTTTTTAATAGGTCCATTTCGATGTAATTTGATCCCCTGAACACGAATCCACCATTAATTTCCCTCAGAACCCAAAATTTCTAAACAAAAATCCCAAAAAACGTCTAAAAACACGATTTTCTTTGCTTCGTGCCGTGTTTCCGACAAAAATTCGATGATATTCGTAATCAGCTGAAAATGTACGTTCGGATAGACCCTCAAAACAATTTTAGAATCGAAAAAGACATTTAGACTTATCTCAGTTAAAATCAAATTGGATATTACACTTCTAGATAAAAATACATGCAAATAAAATGATTCTTCGGATTGACCATCAGTTCACTCCTCAATTGCCACGAGAAATATACACATTCGGCTGGTGCTCGAAAAGGTGTTTCCAAAAAACAAAAACAAAAAAACGAAAAAGTAAGAACGATTGATTTATGAATAAAAATGAGAAGCGAAAATTGAAAATTTACAAAAAATAGCAATATATCTGATTACACGGATCGAAGGGCCTTATCAGATCGTACGTGAAAGCTCCTTAGCACCCTGACTAAATTTCGTAAGCGTGGCAAAGCAATTCTCGTTACACATACTCCGAGTGCCTTGTATATATACCATTTGAGGTTGCGTTAAGCAAGTTAGCACGACCCCTAACGCGTATCGCGTTAAATTATGCTCAGTGTTGAAACCGGGTGTGCGCTTCCGTGCGCACACGCGCATACCCAGTTCCGTACGTGCACACGTAAATACAACTTTGAGTAGGACACATCGAGAGTAAGACCGGTGTGTGTGAAAGGCACGAAATTTCCTCGCGATTCTGATCGTTTTGTTGGTAGTCACGCCGCGAAATTGGCTCACGAGAATTTTGCGTCAAGTCCCTGATTGCGGATTTCCGTTGATGACGTTTTATTAGGAAAAACAATTGACAGGGACAATTGACAGACTGTTTTAAAATTAAAGGCATTTAAGCACTAATTTGAGGATTCCCTGATAAAGAAATCCTCAAATAAGTCGTTGAGGATCCCCTGATAATGAAAGCCTCAAATAAGGGCTCTAATAAACTTAGGGAATTTCTATATGGACCCAATCAAAGCTCTAGTTTAATTTCTACATGGGCTACTAAAAGAATGGGAAAAATTGACAGCTCGTTTTTCTCATGATTTTCCATTGAAGTTCTGATTTCCGTGAAGTCTCCGGATGGCGCAGGAAACTCGCCAGGGCAATCTGCGAAGGAACGTTAATTTCGTTTCCACAGCTGAACGTCCAGGGAATCGCGCCAAAGGCTTCGGTTAATCTTACGTGAGCGTCGAAGCGTCGAATTCGCAATCCACGCAGCAGGGATTTGCCCCAAGGGCTAGAGAAAGGAGCGCCCCAACCCTAAAGGGTTCAAGGGATGAAATAGGTTGTAAGGAGAATGGAGGGGGGGGTGGGGGGGTCAAAAGCTCGTTTGGCCTAGCGCTGAGGTCAATTTCGTGGCGCACAAGCAAAGACGAGAGACCAGTCGGTTCTATCCTCGCTATGTATGCACGGCCACCCTCTCGTTTTCCTTTCCCGAGGAAACGCATCAACCTCTCACCTATCATTATTGTACGATAATCCGAAAAATTGTTCACCAAGGTATCATTCGCTGTGCATAAAAACTGATCTTGAAAAATGTCGTCGAATAAAAAAGCCAAACTCGAAAAAAAAAAAAAAACAATTATTTCACACTGAAGAAGTTCTGAAACGGAAAACCCTAGACCAAACAATAAACTCGAACTTTAGCCTAACCTTGGCGATCCTTCGCAAAGAAAAAAAACGTAAAAAAATCCAAACCTAACCTTAACGATCATTCCGAAACGAATCCAACGAAACTTGACCTAGAATAAAAATAGGAAACGAAGAAACAAAGCTAAACGAAAACAAGACTTCGAAAAAAAAGCTGTACCCTTAACACGGTTTTTCCGAACTCGAGATGATTTCCCAAATCGAACGAAAAAGCTCAAAAAAAAAACATGTCAATTCGATCTTCCGTCAGAAAAATCCGAACATTTCGTTGGTCCAGGATTTCCTTTGAAATGACAAACGGGGCAGGAGGCGCGGGGTGAAAAAAAAATGCGAGCTGAAGATTCGGCTGGCAATGAGAGGTTGGAGAGGACTCGTGTTTGCTTTTATTTAAATTGTAAGTTAGAGGCATCTCGTGCAAAGATCAGGGGGGTGAGAGTGGCCCAAGCTTTTAGGGAATGGAAAAAAATGTTTGCGCTAAATGGTTCGATCTCATATGGTAAAAGACTCCTCGTGAATTCTGTTATAAGGACGCGTACAAAGACGTTTTGACTTTTCAATACTTTCTTGGGACGTTTGTACGTGTCACTCGCGAGTGTAAGTTTCACTCTGATCTTTGACTTTCTCTCTTCCCTCTCTCTCTCTCTCTCTCTCGCGTCGGTCTTTTCCGAATCCGCTGAAACGCACGTAATTTCTTCGCGAGCTTTTCCAAAGAGCCGGAAATCCCATTGAATATACGTACATGCACGAAGAGAGGAGTGAGCTTCACGAGAAAATACGTTTCTAAGAAACTTTGCGATTTCGCTGAATTAATCAAGTCTCGTGACAGCAAAACCCCCACCCCTCTCATCCCCCTCGCAACCCTCTCCATTAAACAGTTCTATGACGTCAAAATTGATGGGAAATTTCGACGATAGCATGCGTGGTCTTTGATCTCTCATTTCTCGTAAAACGAACGTCGTTACGGAAATCCTAAGGTCCTTCCGTCTGTCAGTCACATGGCTCGTACGTTTGCCTTCACTACTTAAAATTCTTTTGAAATTTCAAAAACTAAAATATATATTTCGTCCATGGCTGATTTATATATTTTTTTTTTTTGGCATCTTTAAAGATTAGAAATAATTTCATTGTTCTTGAGGATTATTATTGAAGATTTATAATTAATATCTGCAGACAAAGGTTTTTTATTTAATATTAAAAATAAATTTATACGCAGCAAAACGAAAAAAAAAAACGTTGAATAGTATTCGAAATAAATTCCGAAACAAATCTACACTCAAAGGGATTTTGGCATTATATTCAAAATAAATCTACATCCAAAACCTGAGGCAATGATTTCTAAATAAAATAAAAAATAATTTAGGCTTTTCTGGATAATATAAAAAATTAAATAAAAAAAACAATTTTGAAATTCTACATAATATAAAAAAGTAATTTGTAAAAATAAATTGAAAAATATATATAAATAACATGAAAAATAAAGTTGAAATGAAAACTTACAACAAAAAGAAATTTCAATTCGAAACTCGCGAGCAAAATTTTTTGGATAATACGAAGAGCACATAAAAATCGATTCGGGGACTATTTCCTGGACTCGAACGCTGCAAGTATCTCCATAGCTCAATAGTTACAAAAAGGACAAAAATTAATAAAAGTAAAATTGCCCAGAAACTCCTACAACGAAATAGAGTGATAAAAAGCGAAAATAGATTGAAGCTTAGTTCCGAGTCGTGATAGTCATGTACATAGAAAATGCTGGTACGTGATAGCCAAGGGGCATAGCCTCTCCATCTCCAGTTGCATCTGGGATTCCACGCGTTGAAGTCTGAGTTTTGGGGAGGAGGTCCCGAGACTCCAAAGTCCCGGAAGTAACGTTTCGTCATACGTGTACATAGGGGAACTCTCACACCTATCTCAAAAAGTTGCTCGCTAATGCCAAACCCCTTTGGGAGTGACGGGGGATTGCACTGTTTCGCGTTGGCGACGCATCAGGGGTGGCTGTGTAACCTCATCCCCCTGGTATCACCGAAGTACCGTGAACCCAACACTCTCCCCTCCCTTCCTCTCTTCCTCCTCTCTACCCCGGTTTTGGTTGAGAGCGAGAGGTCCACATTTGCATACTCGTCAGCTGTGTGCTTCCTTCAACTTTTCCGCGCGACACAACCACCCCCTCCGACCTAGCCAGGTCCTTCCCCTTCCACTTTCTCTGGAACTGTACTCACCCTCTTCTCATATCCCTGGGAAAGCCTCGATCTCTGTACAACGAGCCCTTTTATACACCCTGAAACGAGACGAAGAGGAGAACGGGTGAAAGAGGAACGGAGGGGATGAAAAATACCGATGGGGGCAGGGGGAAGACTCAGGAGCCTAGAACTCTCTTTCTCACTCTGGAAAACCTACCCCCAAATCGTTCATCCCTTCATCCACGATTCTCTTCTCTATCTCTCTCTCTCTCTCTCTTCTTCTCTCTGGTCCACACACGTTCAAAACACTTTTTGGAGGAGTTACCAACGCTCTTCTGATGTATATGTGGATTTAAGGCTGTGTCGAGGTATGTAGGGCTGTATCAGTGTTAGTCTTCTTCCACGGAGAGAAAAGCAGCCGTGTATTTCTAGTCCCGATTCATAATTGCAAATTTCCCTCTCGCCTTATTTATGCAGCCAGCAGCAAACCCACATACCCCCTTCGCCCTTCTCTCTCTCTTTCTCTCTCACTCTTCCTGCCGTTTCCTTCCACCGGAATATATACTCCCGCGGAACCCGGGAATGGATTTTCAGACTTTCGCGAGAATCCCTCCATTTTTACTTTCTTTTTGTGTCGGCTGAAGTTTTTGAAATTCATTGTTTGATCTTGCGTTATTATTGTTTTGTTTTTTTTTTTTCGTGTTTTGAGATTACTGAAGATTTTACGGAAATGGGGTTGGATCGTTTGGTTGATTATTGAAACGTATAACACGTTGTCTTATTGATTACTGATTTTCGTATTTATTTTAGTAACAGAAAATGTTTTATGGTAGTAACAATTATTTTTTTATTTTCATTTTATTTTAGTAATAAGTATTCTTTGATTTTTGTTTTTTTTTTAAATATTTTTCTGAAAATAGATCATATCTATTTTCGCGTTTGATTAGTGAAACAGATAACATAGATTTACAGTCTTGATTTCTTATTTTTTTTATTCTGTGAAAGAGGTAACATCCCATTCCCATTTTTTCCTATCTCTATTATCAACCTGCTATTTCCTTTCTATTTCCTTTTTCCTCTTTCGAAACAAAGAATATAATCCGAGACAAGCCATCAAGTACAAAAAAAAAAACATTAAAAAGAATTACATTTTTATCAAAAGTTGATTTAAAAACAGCTCGTAGTCTGGAAATACTTAATGCCACATCTTTCGAAAATCGATGTGTCGCATCGATAAATCGATATTTCTCATAGAACCTACTCGAAGACTTTTTAATCGTCGTAGTTATATTCTCTTTACGTTCGAAAAAGTGCATTCGATAATAAAAAGATGATAAAACAACGTCCTCAGCAGTTACGAAGGGTGAAACTTGTCTCGTTCGAACTTTTTTCATTCGTAGACTTGAAACAAAGCAACAAAAAAAAAATTAAAAAAAGAAAACGACAACAAAGAAAAAATGAAAAAACACACAAACCCAAACAAAAGAAGACACGAGAGGAAGAGACGAGAGGAGATTAGGCTTCTCGTGGGATGAGGGAGGGGGAGTGAAGGAGGAAAACATTCTTAAGCAGGCTGGCTGGTTTACGACCCTCGTATCGAGTTATGAGAATCTTTCGAGACTGGCACATGGCTCTCGACTGTTGCCATTCTCGTCTCCGATGTTTCTCGCCCCCCCCCCCCCCTCCTCCCGTCCCTCTCTTGTCACAGAACGGAGTCGAATCACGCGCGAGGAAGACTCTCGGCCATACATTTTCACTTTGGCACACGTGTGTCCCTCCTATCGTCTTGTTACGTTCTCGAGTTTGCAGCCCTCGCGAGCAACGGTAAAGTAAAAAAGAGAAAAAGAGGGGGCAGGGGGATTCACAATTCCTTCCTTGTTTCACGATACAAAAGCTCTCCTCGCCCATCCTGCCAAACTACGTTTCGTACACCCTTTTTTCTTTCTCGCTCCCTCCATTTTTGTTTTCTTTTTTTTTCGTTTTTTTTCTTTCAACCCCTCGAACATCGTTTTCTCGGCTCGCCCTTAGACACCTTCTGCTTCTCTCGATGCGACCTCGAGAAATGGAGAAACGATGATGCGCTCCCGTTATGCATTATTTATACTCGACGTCACCAAGCCACACACGAGAATTCACTTTTCATACTCGATCTTCAGCGAAAAGCTTCGTTGCTGATTTGCACGATTTGCGTTCACGATCGATTTACGATTTATCGTACGATATTGAGGACACCGCTTTAGAAATTGTGATGTATTTTATTGATAAATAATTTGACACATTGTGGTAACAAATTGATGAGGATACACTAAAAATTTTTATAGTCTGTTTTTTGTTGCTTCGTTTTTAAAGAGAAAAAGATTCGTTTTTGGTTTCAAACAAGTGATTTTTGGTGCTTTAAAAAAGACTTCTTTTTTGCTATGAGAATAAAGCAAATTAGATTTTTTACTTTAAACAAATAATTTTTGTTGCTGTAAAAAACTTTTTTTTTCACTTGCCCAAGCAAAAAAAGAATAATCTTTTTTTCGGTATTTTTTTTCGAAACATCGGTAAAAACGTAGCTCTGAACGTTGATCCCGGGAGCAAGGATCAAGTCTCCGAAGAGCCAGTTCACATTTTCTTCAAATATTCATCATTTTTATTCCCTCGCTTTTCGCTATTCTAATGCAGAAAATCCTGCTTGAAAATACCACCATTCTGCGTGAACGCGCCTATCACTTTTATAGCGTGTCTATCTTTTATGCTCGTACGAGGTGAACAAAAAATATATGTACGCCGGATCGTGATTTTGAAAACGTTATACTTTGAGGACTATTCTAAAAACAACGAAAAATGAATTTTTTTAGATGAATTCAGATTCTTTTTAATACAATTAAATTAAAAAAAAATGAATTAAAATCTTTTTTAGAGCGATACAATGTTTTTTAGGTTCCTTATCATTTTTTTGAACTTTAATTTCGTTAAATCAAGAAAAGTTTGTTTAAATCAATATTTTAGAGCAAATACATTTTTCTAAAATTAACTAAGCTTTGTTCTCGAGCAATTAAATTCCTTTTAAGGTAAATTAAATATTTTTTACGTGAATGAATATTTCTTTTATTGTTCGATAGTTGTTTTTTTACGATTTTATTTACAATTAAGATTGTTTATTGTTCCTTTTATTTTCTACTTTCCTTTTGTTTAACCGCATTGAAAATTCCTATAATTTTTTTTATTAAATCCGTCAGTCAGACTCGTCCGAACTGAAAGTTATATATTTCCGGAACCGGAGTTTCGGTCAACAGTGACATTTATTTTATGGAACGTAAGGGTGACCGGATACTTTAACTAATTGTATAATTGTTTGGGTTTGCATTGCGATAGGGAAAAAGAAGGAAAAGAGAGAGAAAAAGGGGGCGAAGGGCTTGACTTTTAACTTCCTCAATTTTTGTCGTTTGCGGTTTCGTCAACCACTTCCCTAAGGGTTGAAACGACATGGGTGACAAGAAGGGCCATCCAGAGGAAAAAAAGGGTTCGTAGGGTTACGGCTCATGCCTTGATTCCATTTCCAACCGAGTCCGACGTGGACACGCGTGCCGCAAAAAAAAAAAAGATTTCCACCCCCTTTCATCCCCATTTGCGACTCTTACGACCGTTTCAACCCCTGAATCTAAATCTCGCTCTTTTCGCTTAATTCACCGAGAGTGCTAATTGCGCGCGTTTTCATTTGCCGAGAAGGAAAACGAGACAAAGTGAATTCACACTCGCCCCCGCCCCTCCCCGTATTTCGTCCCGTCCTCAGAGCGAAAAGTTTTCGCTGGAATATTCTTTTTATCCTCGAAAAAAATAAACGATTAGAAACATGAGTGAATCTCGAACAGTTGAGTGATACGAATTTCTGCGATATTTTGATAAATAATACTTTGATAAGTGCAATTTTTTATTCGTCTGGTATCAATTATTTCTGGCACATCAAATCAGCTGAGGGTCAAATCAACATGCTTCCATAAAAATGTATGAATACGTTAATTTGTTATACTTATATTCTGAATTTAAAAAAAAAACAATTCAGTGCTATTATTTTCATGGAGATTTTATCCCAGAACTTAATTAATTAATTATTTTTTATTAATTTATATTAATAATTGATAATTATTAATTTAATATAATAATAATAACTTTTTTATTATAACCATCGTTTATAATATTAGTGATGAATTTTATTAATTTTTTAGAGAATTAGAATACAAAATAAAATTATAGAGAATCCATTCTTTCGAAAAATTGCATTTCAATAAAATATTATTTATGAAAATACCTTTTTTTCATTTTTGTAAAAAATCTTTCCTCTCAATTTCATTGTCTTTTTGACAAGTGAGCAGATACGCCTTTTTACATTTGCCCACTGGAGAGAAAATTCAAGCCCTACAATGACGGATTTCCTCAACCCCCCTCCCTCCCTCTTTCTCTTTCGCCCCTTCCACTTCTCGCCATTCACGATCACTCTTTCCATTCGAGCCGGCCCAAGAGAGAACCAGGGCTTCCTCAAATATTTGCTCAATCACCGCAAAGACATTTCACTAACTTGGCGACTAGGGATCGAGCGGGTTGCCGGGGGGAGGGTGAGGTTGGGGGGAGCACGATCACCAGGGTTCTCTTGGTTATGGTGCCCTCGGTCTTCTCTATGCCTCCTTCGGTATACGGGGAGAAAATCGCCCGAGGAGAAGACCACCATCGCCACGATGAAGACCCTGCTCTAAGAGAGAAAGAGAGAGAGAGAGATGTGCGAAGCCATTTCCTACGACCTACAACATTTCTAAGTCCTGAATTTATAGGATATTTCGCGAAGGGAGAGGTGGAATATTACGACTGGTTCGAAGCCAAAATCTATTTGTATAAATCGGTGCGGTATATGACGATCAATTTTTTACGTGTTACGTGTTTTTTTTTTTTTTTTTTTTTTTTTTTTTTTTTTTTTTTTTTTTTTTTTTTTTTTTTTTTTTTTTTTTTTTTTTTTTGTTTTTTTTTTTTTTAAAATAAAAAAATTGATTATTTTGACATTGACATTGACAAATGAAAAATTGACTTGGACAAATAAAAAATTGAATTTATCCAAATCGTATTTTTTCCGGGAATTATTTTATAAACCCAATATTTTGTAGATGTTTTTTTTTTTTTTGAAAATCCCCAAATTTTGCCGAGATTTTTTAACAAGCCTCAAATTTTATTATGATTTAAAAGATAACCCGATATTTTCTTGCTTTTTTTCTACGTCTCACATTTGTTCGGAATTTTTTCAAAAACACCGTACTGCGTTGAGAATTTTTATGAATCCTCGAAATGTGTTAGAGTTTTTTTTTTAAATTGCATTTTTTTTTCAGACGGAATATTTTTACTTTTTTTAACACGAGTTGACAGAAAACTCTCAATACGTTTTCTCATCTTGGACCGTTAAAACCAATTACGCTATTCTGACTTTTACATGTCGGTGAAATTCGTCAAAACGTATGGAATCTTCCGTTTAATAGTCTTCATTCGTATACGGTTGTAGTAGGTCCTTCTAGAGTACTGAAAGTTAAACGAGATTAGCAATTCATGGCAGAGCGTGGTTATTGTCATGGGAAGGCGCGTACTCTCGGATCTCACATTTAGGCAGAGCTTGGTGGGACGCAAAGGCAATAACAATAATTAAGAAACATCGTAACGGGTCGCAGCATATTTGGGGAAGCTACGAGTTCTCGTTTGCCACTGCTCGTTCCTTCTTTTTTTTTTCTCGTTCATTCTATTTTTTATTTTTATTTTCCTCAAATATTTGGTCCCCTTAATTCTCTCTCTCTTTCTCCATCCGGCTCGTTCCTCTCATCTAATCTCGCCCCGGTACTTGTTAAAAACGCCCGTGAATACAAAGAGTTGCATTATTAAAGAAGTTGGCGAAATGTGTCGAAAAAAAAAGAAAAAAAAAAAACAAAAAACTTTCCAGTCAGACGAAGCGTAGTGAAGGAGAAACGCCGAGGGAGACGAGAGCAACAAGCTCGAGAGTTTTGAAACCAATGCCAGGTCGAAAATGAAAAACAAAACACTCGTTTACCTGAGAAATTGCCAAAATATAAAGCCTCGCTTTTGAAAATCGAAGAAAACGTACTTTTTAAAGATTTTTTAATTTTTTAAAACAAATAAATCATTTTAAAGTGGGGTAAGATGTACATCAAATCGCAAATTTAATTTAAAAACATCGCTTACCTTCAAAATTCCAAAAATTTGTAGACTCCCTTTTCAAAGTCGAAGAAAAAGTATTTTTTAAAGAATTCTTTTTTGAAAAAAAAAAAATATTATTTTCATACCAGAGAAAACCCGAAATAAAATCGCAAATTTTTACTAAAAAAAAAAATACAGTATTGTCATCAGCAATATAAGCTGCACAAAGAAAAATGGCATCGTATTGCGCCAGCCAAAATCACTGGAAAAAAAATATGTATATAAAAAAAAAACGTTTGGTAAACGTCGGTAGAGATAGCAATGGTGAGGGTAGAATAAAAGCAACGGGACGCAATTAGCATAACGACACTAATTAAAATACAAATGAAGAGTCCTAGAGGGCGGTACCGAGAGGGTGACTCATTATCGTCGCCAGTTTCGTCGTTGCTTTCACTCTCACAGTTTTCGTGTCTTTTTCCCGAGCGTAAAACGAAACGTCACCTTTCTCTCCTTTGGGCCATTACATTCACTCATCTTCTCGGCGTTTCTCTCGTCCAGTCTCAATTCCGTTTACCACGGCTTAATTATATTTAATCGTCCGAGGATTTCTCATTTTCCAATTGCCTCGGAAATCCATGAGTCATCCAACTCGGTCACCGTTATATTTGTACCGGAGAAGTCGAAACTACTCGTCTGATCATACACGCGCCATTGACTACTTGCCTTCCTTTTTTTTTATATTCGTACGAAAACGAATACAATCTTTCGGCATTTCTATGGATATTATATTTTGCCAATATTCCGATGGTTCCTTCATTTTTACTCTCGCAAATTCGATTTCCACGACTAGCAGGCAATCGGAAAAACAAAATGGAAAAAAAAAGAATGGTACATTGTCAGTAACCGGAGGGCGTTGTATCACGGACGATTGGTCGCTCTGGGGTGACTTTCTCTTCCTCTCGCCCCTTTCCTTTTTTTTTTCTCCTTTCTCGATATCCTTCCACTCACGCTTTTTTATGGCCACGCATGATCCCACTGTATACAGTAATTCTTGTTATCCCTAGATCTCCCTGCTGGTACAGTACACAGACAGAAACTTCCGAAGGAACTGCAATTCTTGTGAATAAAAAAAAATTAGAATTATCTTTATATCACTTGTTTTATGTTGTAAATTTGTCATGTAATAATATATATATATTACTTATGAATAATGATAGTTTTATTTATTATTTATATATTGAGAAAATTACTAATTCATTTTTTATCAACTCTAAACTTTGTTAGATTTTTTTAAACCCCTAAATTGTAGTGGAATTTTTTTACAAACCCATAATTTCAACAGCATTTTTTTAAAACCCCAAAATATTGTTGGATTTTTTTTTTAATTCCCAAACCTTGTCGCTATTTTTCTATACACTCAAAATGTTACATCTATTTCTCAAAATCCCCAAATTCTTCCGTGATAAAAAAAAACCCCAAATTCTTTCAGCATTTTTTATTTTTTTTATTTTTTTGCAAAACCCCAAACATTATTCGGATCTGTGGTAGATCCTTGGTTGGATCTAAGTAAGCAAGAAAACGACGATACCCGCTATAAATATGATTGGACGATCGTTGCATTTTCCCCCAACTGAATTTTCTTCGGTTTCTGTCCCTGCTAGTGCTCGCCCTCCAGGATTCTCCATCTTTATCGCTCTCGTGCCCCCACGTACAATAGAATTCTACCCTTTAACTCATTCCCCGATATCCCGTACCCGATTCTCCGTTCGCGCTCACTTTCCTCCACCTATCTTTCACCCCTTCCACGATTTCTGTCGTGCCTTACTGCTGCCATTCATGGGCGCAGGGATCAAGGAAGAGAGCGCAGCACACGCGACTCTTCTCCCCCTTCCATTCCCCTCCTTCCGCCCCTCAAACCCCTTTGCCCTTCACAAAGTCTTCTTATGCCCTTGATCCCTTTACGACCGCGTTACGAAGAGATATTCGATCGGGGGATGCTACCGCCCCCACCCCCTTCCTCCATCCACAGTCTTCCTACCCTTTCTTCGTATACCCGAAGAGTTGGCAAGTCTACGAGCTAGACAACGCCTTTCATCCGCCGAAAGTCAACTGGAATCTCTCGAAAGTCCCTGCCTCGTGTATAGATACTACTTACTAACCTATACGAGTAAATCCTGAGGCCGGAGAATTCTAATTGAATTCTTGCTTTTCACTTTCTCGATTTTCTATACATATATGTATACATGTGTAAATATATACGTACACATATGTATATATGTGTAAATATAAATAAATGAAAATAAAATATATATATTTTTATACGAATTTATAAAATAAATATATTTATAAAATATATATATTTATATACGAATGTGTATTAAGATCTATGTATATATCAGTCCAGATAAACGATATACGTTCATTTCTTCTTATCTATGTAACGTAGATTGTCAACAGATTCAGATATTTCGAAGACAGTCTTTATACGTGGGTGTTTTTTTTTTTTAATTTATTGTTGATTTTAGTGAAAAGGGAAACGTTGAATATTTATACAAATATATTCGGGTGCATATATTATTTTTATTTTATATGATATATTATATACATATATTAGAATACACGAGAGTTCTATATAGAAATAATATATATTATTATTATATTGTTAATATATAATATCGATATATATATTATATTAATAATATATCATTAATATTATATATATATTGACAATATATTTTTATTATTATATTATCAACTAATTATTTATTACATATTTTATTGTATAAAAATGTTTTTAATTACGTAATAATTCTCATATATTATTATATCATTAATATATAATGTATAAATATATTTTTGTTGTTGATATAACATATCAACAAAAATATTTGGTTACAATGGGAATAACAATAATAAATCAAAAGTTCCATGGCTCGTCTCGGTGTCACATTAAAAAAGACACTTGTCAAGGAAACCGTTCTCGTTCCTCATTCGTTCTGAGATGATGCTCTCGGGGAAAGTACTCGGCGTACTCGAGAGGGCGCGTAAGTCAGCGAGTCGTTAAAAAAGCTAGCGGCTCGTAAACACCCGAGAATGAGACACGGATGATACAGGGAGTCTTGGAGAAGGCTGATTAAGTTAAATGATGAAACGCCACCAATAGGAGAAACGTGGTATCACGGAACGGACATATTAAAATTGCCCTTCAACGCGCAGACAGAAATAAAAAATGACATTTTTAAATACTTGAAAAACTAGATTTTTCAACAAAAAATTGTTTTTTTTTTGGTGCCCATTACCATTATTATTATTATTATTATTTTCAAATAGTTGAAAAAAGTGGATTTTTTAATAAAAATTATTTTTATGTGCTTGAAATATATGGCACAAAGGACACAGTTCAAAAAATAAGGTGACTTTTTTATTTTTCTTGGAATAAAAAATCGATTTATTAATAAATATCTTTTCAGTCCCTTCAGACTTAATCCCCGTTAGATATAACAAACTCGTGCCAGTCTAACTTCCTTTGTATCTATGAAAAAAAAAATTAACTAAAAATTCAAAACAGCTGATAACGTCAACGTACGTCGGGGACACGCGTACACCAACGCAAACGAGAACAAAAAAAATCGTATATCGAATACACGTAACCCAGGGAAATTTAAAAAGTCACCTTATTTTTTGAACAAACCTTGTATACGTGTATACGTATATATATGTAAAGCCACGATCAGAGAAAACGCCATACCAGCTCGCGAACGTCGGGGGAACGCTTGCTTGCTTTCTCGACTCTCCGACCGCTCTTTTCGGTTGACACTTAATTTCCGTTATTCGTACGGAGCCGGGTGCAGAAGAGTACCTATATATGTATTTAACGTCTCTTAGTACGGTTTCGCCGCTTTATGTCACACTCCGAGGCACCCTCCCTCCTCCCCTCCTCGAGTTCTCCTCTCCCTTTTGGCTCTCTCTCTCTCTCTCTCTCTCTCTCTCCGTTAGAGACTCTTCTTCATTCTGCCAGTTTAACCAGCACCAATATTCATCTCTCATCGTATAAAAGCTCGAGAAAACGAGATCAGGCTGATTTCACTCGTTGCGCGAATACTTGAACGAGAAATCTGTCCCCTACGGACCCTTCGAGTTACCATCGATGTTGTACTTTTGTTTGTTCTTTTTTTTTTTTTTTTTTCTTTTCTTTTGTAAGTCCGCGATGATGCTGCTGATGGAATGGGAAGGCTTTTTCAATCGTCGTTTTTTACGTTTCAAAGTTTTTTTAAAACGTTTTTATGATAGAACGATTTGAAATCGCATTATAAACAAATGCGATGCAGTAATTTATCATCAACTTAATAATGATAATGAGTATAATAATAATATAACAATCATCATATTGTAAAATTTATTGCAAGATTATGTCTTAATAAATGATAATAATTTACAGTAACTTAAAATATTGTTAAATTGAAAATCGACCAGCTCGAGAAAAAATCACAGTAGGAAAATTGATAAATTAGGGACAATCATTTTTTAGTTATTTTTTATTGGGATAATAATAATTATTTGGAAAAGGTCGAAAAGGTCGAACGAGAATTTTCATTTCTTCTTCTTCTTTCTCTCTCTCTCTCTCTCTCTCTCTCGCTCTCTCTCTCTCTTTCACTGCGTTTCTCCCTCCAGGACGACGATTTTCCCAATCGCGATTCATTCGGCGTACGAAATCACGAAGACCCGGGTGCCCGAAGCTCCTCTCGTATCCCTGCTGTGTTATTTGGACGAGAAGGGCCTTTCAGCTTCTTGGGGCCAGTGTGCCCAGCGTAAAGCGATTCCCCGGGCTAAATTTAATTAAAACAATCAAATTATGGAAGGAACTAGCGACGACGGGTGAACCACGTCTCGGGAACGAGTAACGACCGTGAGAGAGAGAAAGAGAGAGAGAGAGAGAGAGAGAGAGAAAAAGTATAAAAGAAAAGGAAAAAAAAATCAAGAAAATTGGCAAAGAAAACGAAGTGAAAACGACGCTAATTAAAGCTAATCTAAAAACACTCTTTTTGCATATTTTATTTATTTTTCAAGCTTTTTCACTATTCCTTTTTACTTTTAGAATTTATGGATTTTTTATTTATCTTTATTTCGGTTTAAATTGCAAAAACAATTTTCGGTGGAAAACAAAAATTCAATAATGAATATTTCGATAATTATAGCTTATTGGCCAAAATCCTTTTACAGAATATCATAATATTCAAAGGAAAGTATATCCCCAATTTCCCGTCGATATTCCGTTTCCCCTAATCGAAAATAAATCTGAAATGTTTTGTTTTTTTTTTATTTCACGGTTTTGTTTTCTTTTCTTCTGGAGTAATTCGAAATTTTTCCGAGTGAGGATTCGGGGTTGAAAAAAAAGGGATTGGAAGGGGATAAAAAAGGAAAGAGAGAGAGAAAGGTCAAGCCAGACGGAAGTGCACGATCGAAATCCTTGGATATACAAGGATAGTCCCCCACCTTTTATTTCCAGAGATTCAAATGTCCTCCGCATCAATATTTTATTGCGCCCTCTATACACTAAGAGTGGAATAAGGCGCGGACAGCGGCACTCTTCATGTAAATTCCACGAGAGATTTTACGACAATGTAATCCCTGCGACTTCAAGAGAGAAAGAGAGAAAGAGAGAAAGAAAGAGGCGCCAAAAACGACGAGAGTCTGCGACGTCTCCTCGTTTTCGCACCCTACGTCCATCCTGATCCCGCGCTTTTTTTCCATCCCTGGACGAGACGAGGAATGGTGATTTTTATCTTCGACCACAGACCAGACTCTTCGTCTTTCATCCGGATTTTTCCGCACTTCGATTCGAACCCTCGCCATGTATTTTTGTTCGTTTATTTATTAGTTTTCGTATTTTATTTGTTTATTACCTTGGTTTTGTATTTGATTATTTATTTAATCATTTATTTACATGTTCATTTATGTATAAATAAAGAAACGTATTTAATAACAACAAAGTGTTTAATATACGAAATTCTAAAATAAATATGGAAAGTAAACCTTTTAAATATGTTTCTGTATTTGTATTTATTCATTTATCAAATACAGAAATATATTTAATAACAACATTTTGTAATATACAAAAATCTTAATATAAAAAAATACTCCGAAAATAAATATCGAAAATAAGGCTTTTAAATATGTTTCTTTATTTGTTTGTTTGTACATTTATTTACGTATTTCATTAATTGCTTTTGTATTTTATTTATTTATAAATTCACGATTAGTCCGTTTTACAATAATTTGTTGCCTAACTTTTTGCCCTATCCAGAATAGCTTTAATCGTTTTTGCAAATAATTTTTCTAACCGTATTCTCTGAGTAAAAAAACCAGGTACGACTTTTCAAGATCAAGGGCTTCCAGCGTCCCCCCGTAATATCTACGATTCAGAGTGAATCGTGGCGTTTAGATAGCGAGGAAAAATGAAAAGCTCGGAATACTCGTAACGTCGTTTGGTCGAACTTGTAGACCGAGGTGGCTGCCAGCTGGCAATTTGCCGCGCAGTATCAAAGTTCCAGCCTCCATTCCAGTTCTGTATTTTGGAGAACGGAAGTAGGAGAGAGCGAGAGAAATAATGATGATAAAGTTGATGATGAGAGAGAGAGACAGAGAGAGAGAGAGAGAGAGAGAGAGCGAGAAAGAGAAAAATTGAGGAAGAGAAAAAGAGAGAGATGATGATATATTTTATAGAACGATGATTATATATTTTATCACGCCCTAATATTTACTTTTGCACGAAAAAAGAGACAACAAACAAACAACTTAAGAAAACTTAAATATAACGTACCATAATAATCAATGAATAAACAATACAGATACGAAAGTATAAAAATATGACAATATAAAGAATTTGAAAAATATTTTCAAAAAGACCAAAAAATGTTAAAGCAATATAGATTTAAAAAAATTATGATAAATGATAATAATAATAATAATAACAATAATATTAATATTATTAACATTGTTATAATATATTATTATTATTATTTACATTATTTACAATTCACTACGTATTACATATTTACATTATTTGCATTTTACCACGTATCACATATTTACATTAATATAATAATAATAATAGTAATAATATTAATGTAAATGACGAATTGTGAGAAGAGAGAGAGAGAGAGAGGGAGACGGAAAAGGTAGCAAAAGCCAGGTTTCCCAAAGCCACCCACGGCAAAGCATCCTCCCCTCTTCTTCGACCACCAAACCTCTCGCGAAATATTAATTAACGTTATTAACGCGTCCTCCACTCTCCTCCTTCCAACGGTATATACACAAGTGCACATAAGCATCGAAGCTTCGAAGACAGAAAGAGAGGAAGCCCAAAAGAGAGAGAGAGAGAGAGAGAGAGAAATGGATAGAGGGGTCGATCGTGTGCAAAGGGGGTGAATTTCACCCTCTCTCACGAACCTCCTCCCTCCAACTCACTCTCGCTCTCCAGTCGCGGATCCCTGCCGATTTCGCTTGAAAATAGCGCGGGTGAATGAAGCCGGAAAAAAAAAGGAACACCACCCACCCCCTAATCGTAAATCATCGTTTTCCAATAACGGGGGCTGCCAGGCCTCTTTACCGTTTTTCGCTCTTCGAACTGCCGGAGCTTCGAGATCGCTCCTTCTCCCTTTTTCTTTTTTTGCAAGCTCTGCTGCTCAAGCTTTTCCTTACTGCTTCCTCTTTTTTTTCTACTTCTTTATCCTGTAGTCCCTCAAGGTGGGTCCATCGTCCTTTTTCTACGAATCCTTCGGATCCGCTAATAACGCATGGACCATCGATTAAATCTTCGACGACAATCCGCAAATACGATTTTTCGAAGTCCTCTCCGTCGTCTGGTTTGCTGGGAAGTTAAGTCCGAAGTTTGGGCTTGTTTGGATTCTCTTGGTTGAAGTGGCTGCAATGGCCTGGAACAGTAAGCTTTTTTTTTGGTTTGGGTTTCTTTGGGTTATTTTTTTTCAATCGTTTGACAAGGGAACTGAGTGGCGAGGTCGTTTGGGTTTTGTTTGGGCCTTTCTTCGCGAATTATTACGGAAGGGAAGTAAGGATGAGTTTGTTTGGATTTGTTTCAGAAGGGAAATTGAATGGTGAGTTTGGGTTTGCTTGGGTTTTTCTTTATGCATTCATTTCTTTGTTTGGGTTTTTCTTTATGCATTCATTTCTTTGTTTGGGTTTCCTTCTTCAATCATTTCTTTGTTTAGGTTTCCTTCTCCTTTCATTCATTTGTTTGGGTTTCCTCTTCCTAAGATTTTTTCACCAGGGATGCGTGCAATGATTATTTATAATTTTTATATTTATTTATTTGTTTGGGTTGAACGTAACTTTTTAAAAAAAATAGGACCAACTACCCTCCGAAGCACTCTCGGTAAACCAGTTTACAAGAGGGCCTCGCGGTAAGAAGAAGTAACGAAATTCATTTCTTGTTTCGGGCGTGCTCTTCGACGGATAGAGAGTTAACTTCGTTCGGGCTGAACTTACGCTGCGATTCCTCGCGAGGCGAGCCTCGAATTGCGATTGCTAGCTTTTCTCGTTTTCCAGAGAGAGGAAAAGAAGAGAGAGAGAGAGAGAGGACGGTAGAGTGAAAAAAAAGTGAAGTACCGTCGAAGAGAGCGGTCAGAATAGGTGGTCGTGCGTGACGTACGTTAAATCAGGATTTCCGAGCACGTGGTGCTTGGGGGTTGAAGGGAACAGTCCACGAGGGTGAAATTTCTGCTGGCATGTGTGCTACTCCTGAAGCTGGCAATCATCCACTCGGGAATTCCAAAACTTACCAGGAAACGGTTGGAAAAGAAGCGCACAAATTTTAAGGTGTTGCCACCATCGTATTTCAATCGAAACAATTTTTCGTTATCCCTTCGTTGCGAAATTACTCGCTCAGTGATCAATTTAAAAATCTTGTTGAATTGATTTTTTTAATCGATAAAACAGTTTTGTTAAATTGATCAAACCATCGATCGAATAAATTGATCAAATAATTATAACAATCAAAAGCCAGACAGATGGATCCACATTGAATGCCAAAAACAAATAGTTGATCAATGTTGTTCTTTTCTGATCAACAAAATCATCTATGATGCCTAAAAAAAATCAACTGATCGTTCATCAGTTGAAATGACCTTGAAAAACTGCAGATTGGAGGCTCGTTAATGGCTGTTGGAGGATCGACGTCGTGAAAAGCAAAAGGTCGAAAGGGAGGCGTTAATACACCTCGTCACTCTCGTGTATACATCCCTCCGATAAATCTGATTACACGGCCATTATCGGGCTTTACTTTGTGATTTCAAACAAAAGGGGGTAACGGGGTTGGAGGCAAGGGAAGAAGAGCCAAGATTGGTTGGAATACCGCAAGTTAAGGAGGAAGGTGAAAAATAGTGTCTTTGGCTTCCGCCAAAGCTGAAGAACCACCCGCGGCAAAAACGAAGCCAAGAGAATACGACCCTCTCTGTGTGTCACTTGGGGGACGCGGTCCATTCGGCCCTCCGCTTCTTCAACGATTCCTTCCCTTCTGGCTTTTCGGCTGAGGGATGAAAAAATTTCGCTTCGCATTCCTATAATATGCATCAAAAGATATCACGATGAGAAAAGCTAATAATGAAAAAAAAAAAAGAGCGTAGAGCCAGATTATCAACTGTCAACTTTTCAACCCTTCCGAAAGCCTGGTCTTTCAACCCTTACCGATCTTTTTATTTTAGCATGAAAATTAAGTCACGTTATTTCGATGAAAAAATTTCAATATTGATTTATTATTGACCACTTTTATAATAAATAAATTTGTTGAAGTATTTATTAAATAAATAACACACATTTAATTTAAAAGAAAATTTCATGAAAGAAATACATTTAAATGATCTATTTTAAATTAAATGTTATTTTTAATATTATCATATAGATAATTCTGAAAATTATTTGAATTATTTCCCATGAATACATACATAATTATTTATTTCTTATTATTCTATTATTATTTTCGTCCCAATAATTATTTCGCATATTTATTCATTTTTCCGAATTTCGTAAAAAACAAAAAGAACGGTTCTTTTCCATTCTCAAAATCGAAATTTTCCGCTAATTTTCTACAATCCCTAACCATTCCTCTTCCAACCACATAGCTCGGCACCTCACCCTGTAAAAACCTCAATTTCATTATTTCCACTAAATCCAGAAAAAAAATTAATTCTGCTCGAAGCTTTCGGACTTTCATTTGACATTCCAGCAGCAACAAATTGTCCCAAGATTAGGAGAGGAAAAAGGCCATAATCTTGAATAATATTCCACCTACGTTTCTCTCGAATTACCCCCTCCCCTAACCAAGGGATTTCGTCGAAATTTCATCGCAGTCTGCTGGACCAAAAAAAAAAGAAAAAAAAAACAAAATACAGAGTACGTGAGAAGGACGAGAAGCGTGCTGGTGGAAAAGTCCATTGAAGTCTCGTTCCAGAGAGAAGCCCTTGAAGGAGTGGCCCTTTTTGTACCTACACATACATATACGCACATTTATTCCCGTCCCTCTGTCTTTGTGATCCTCACCACTGACGAACGGAATATCCACGAGGTACCTCGAATCCGCATTTTTACTAAATTAAAAAGTATCGTGTGACTGCGTGGTAACTTTTGAAATCTCCATACATACATGTATATCCATATATATATATATATATATAGATTTACATATTCACCGGGTGTCCCATTTTAATCTTCCACCTGATTTATAAAATAATTTAAATATTGAAAACTATGAACTTGATCGAAAAAAAATTCCAACAAAAGTTGTTGGTTTTGGGCTGATGAATTTTTTCGTGATAAAAAAAAGGTACGTTTCCATTTGAAAAAAACACGTCGGCAATTTTAACGCGGCCATTTTGAATTTCGGATGAATGAAAATATTTTGTTCAAACGTATTTCCTTAAACCCTAAAACTTTGGTTATACGATACGTTTGATCCGAGGAATATTTGCGGAGAGAAATCAGCGGTGAGATTGAAAAATGGGACACCGGATATAATACGATTCAACGTACCAACTGCGGTTGTACGTTGCTACATTGGAAGAGGAAAGTTCGAGTGTGTGGAGAGCCGCGTGCCTATTGCACGTTCCGCTTCCAAAGCGTTCTTAAAGCGCGGCCCCATCCCCGTTTATACATAAGGGAAGCCCGAGCTTCCGGTCCGCCCTTAACCCTCTCGTTCTCTCTTTTCTTTGCAAGGTATTTTTTTATATTATTATTATTATTTTTTTATTTTATCTTTTTTATTTTCTTTTTTTTTCGTACCCTCGACGATTCGTGAAGGATCGTTCTTCAACTGTTCACCCCCAAAACCCGTAGACCACCCCCTCTCTTGACTCGTACGGTTTCTGGCATCCCCGTCGTGTACTTGGTTTTGCCAGTCGTGCCAGCCTCTCGACTCTTCGAGTCCCCTCCGAAATTGCTACCCTTGTTTGCGTTTAATGCTTCGCTATTTCTTTTTCTTTTTTTTTTTTTTTTTTTTTTCTCTCCCTCAACCTCGGCTTGGATTGATCTTTTGACTGCATTTTTTGTTGTTGTTTGGGTTTGTCCCTGAAACACTTTGCGATTTTCGGAGTCCCCAGACACTCCGGAGAAAAAAAAATGGTCACTGGATATTCTCATGGAAAAGATGACTAACGGTTGTGGGGAAATAAGGTGATCACGAAAATTCAATGATATTCGCAATCAGCTGAAAATTTTCGATTTGATAAATCCTCAAAACTATTTTAGAATAGAAAAACAAACGGGGGGGTGAATTCGAACGGTTTTTTTTTTCGATTCTGAAATAATTTTGAGGTTCTATACAATCGAAAATTGTGAGCTGATTACGAATATCATCGAATTTTCGTCGGAACCACGGCACGAAGCAAAGAAAAACGTGTTTTTAGACGTTTTTTGGAATTTTTTCATAGAAATTTTGGGTTTCGGGGGAAATGAATGGTATATTCGTACTCAGGGGATCAAATTACATCGAAATGGACCTATAAAAAAAATATTAAAAATCAAAAATTTTTTTCGATTTTTGGGCAAAATACATTTTTTCACTGAATCATCGATAACTTTTTTCCCTTTGAGATTTGGGACTCCACTTTGCGCTCAATCTCTTCGTTATGATTTTCTCTTCAAAATGCTTTTTTAATCATTCAAATCCGATAGTTTTTCGATTTTTGGCAGAATTTCAAAGTCGGACCATCGATTTTTGCAAATTTTTCCATACATACCCCTTTGCGTTTTTTTTAGCGAT
>JAPYZI010004453.1:0-18566 GCA_030523105.1 Ophioninae sp. A BG-2022a
TTTTTGATTTTTAATATTTTTTTTATAGGTCCTTTACGATGTAATTTGATCCCCTGAACACGAATCTACCATTAATTTCCCCAAAAACGCAAAATTTCTCTGAGAAAATCGTAAAAAATACCTTAAAACACGTTTTTCTTTGCTTCGTTCCATGATTTCGACAAAATTTTATATATATAACTATATTAAACCTTAATGTTAAAAAAATTAAATTACTCTCTTTAACAAAATGCAAATAAAAATATTTAAAAATCCAATTTTTCTAAATAATAAAAAAAGGTGAATAAAAATGGTTCCCTGCAGTAAAATCGTAAGGTTTCTTCACATCAATAAAAGTGTAGATTATTGTTTATTTTTGAAAAAATGCGTACAAAATTACAATAAAAAAAAAAAGAAAACACATATTCTCATGGGAATAAAAAATTCGGAGGAGGTTTCGAGATCGTCGGTAAAAAGTCGTTTTTAACGATCGCTCTTCGCGATCGTCAAATTACAAGTATAAACATCGTTGCAAAATGCGATATTATTTTGTGAAGCCTCGCGGAACGTAGTCATAAAAGATTTTCTTCGAGCATAAAAGTTCGAGGATTTCCTATGCACTCACCATGCACTCACGAAGAAAAAAAAAAAAATTCAAAAATAAAAAAGAAATTCAAAAATCAATTAATCATATTGAATAAAGTCAAGCTTGAAATCGTTAAAATTTCGGCTTCGTTGATCTTCGATGAGAGACTAGATTACAAATTGTTTCGGCTTTTTCCTACCCAAAAAAAAAAAAAAAAAAAAAAAAAAACTTTTCTTTTTTCCTTAAAAAATAAACGAACTAAAATTACGTGTAAAAAAAAAATATAAAATAAAAGTAGAGTCGCGTAGATTTACGAGCACCATCTCTTCTTATCTCTCTTCTTTCGTCGACGAGTCGATCGATCGTCGTTTCGATGATTCACTCGGTTGAGCGTTTCTCGTACAGTCGAACGTAATTTATTTTTGAGGGGATGAAACCCCGCTCAAGTCTGATCGGCCTCTCTCGATATCTGCAACAATATATTTATTTATAACAATCTATATAATAATAATAATAATAATAATAATAATCATAATAATAATAATATTAATAATAATGATTTCATGTCGTTATTATTATTATTATTATTAAATATAAATAAAATATGTGCTAATAACAATAATATATTAATCAATATAACAATATAAACAAATATGAATTAATATTCGTATTAATAACAATATATTGATTATTATTTTTTATAATAACATTAAATTTATATCAATCTTGATAAAAATAATAAAAATAATAATCTAATAAATAAATAATATTTGTTATAAAAATATGTGTGTAAATAATGATAACCTTTCAGCATTTTGAGCAGCGAGTATGTTGCTCGGTATGTAAGATTCGAGGAGAGATCTCGGCTCGGAAGTCTGGACCACGAGATGCTGCGAGCAGTGAAGACACTTGGGGCTCTTTGACGGTTTGTGCGTTTGACCCTCACTTCCGGGAGGCTTGAAATTCTGCGCCGGAAGTCTCGGTAGATCGTGCTCGGTTCCTGGAGCTTCGGGAATCTGCTGATTTTTTTTATTTTTACAAATTTTGTTTCATCATAATAAATATTATTTTTTAACTCTTTTTTTTTTTATTGTTATATTTCTGTTTTTTTTTATTAGTACTTTTTATAAAAGCTTTTTAATTATTTCGTTATTATTATTTATTAACGTTATAAATGATTAAAGTTGTAAATGATTTGTTATTATTTATGACTTAATTATTATTAACGATAAATAATCATTATTATTATTAACGATAAACAACATTATTTATCATTAATTTTGATTGTTGCTTTATTTCGATAAAAAAAAAGATTCTCTTTTGTTTTTTTTTTTTTTTACTCACATTTTCGTAATCCTGTTGCACGTTTAGTTGCTGATAAATTTGATTGTCAGGTATCGGCGAGTACTTAGCGGATGACTGATGATCGTAAGACGTGTAAGTTTGTTCTTGTCTTGTTGGGCTTGCGTAATTTTGGCCGAGGGTGTTCGCGTCGAGATGAGGAGACGACGGACGATCGTACGAACTTAAGGTTTCGTGATTCGATCCCACGTACGTCAAAGCCTCCGGCTCCTGGCTGTAAACTATTTCTTGGAGATAATGCTAAAAAAAGATTTGAAAAAAAAAATATCAATGAATTTATATTATGTTTAAGTAAATATGTAAATGATTTATTGTCCAATTAATTTAATGTTTCGAATGAATAGTACGTATTTCAATATTTAATAAATAATCTTTTACACTAATTAATTAATAATTTAAGATTTCATTGATGTTACGTTTAAACTGAATAATTAATTAATTTTTATGATAAAAAGATCAATTAAATGATTAATCACTTCTATTTTAAAAAATCGTTTTCTCGATGAGGCAGAGTTTGTTTGGGTTTATTTGGGTCTGTTTGGGTTTGTTTGGGTTTGCTTGGGTTTGCTTGGGTTTGTTTGGGTTTAATACCTGTTGAGGCTGTCGATGAGCCAGGAGTCCTTCGGTGTAAATAAATTTGGTGGGTGTCCTCGTCGGCAATATCGCCTCAGTCAATAGCGGATATCTCGACGAATCCGAGGACGCGTACTGCGGTTGAATTCGATAAGTGATTTTGGAATTTGAAATAACGGCGTCGCGATTCAGATGGCCCATGTAGACCGGGATGGTGATTTGTTGATTGAGCTGACCTGCTGAGGGATGAATGAGCGGATGGCGTTTGGAAAGCGAGGCTTGATCGATCCCAATATTGGGATAGTAGGCGAGAAGCTGTGCCATTGGAATATTCACGTACAAGCTTTCTAAAATTCATTAAAAAAAAAAAGAATTTAATCACAATTTCGATATTTCAATTACGAATGTATTTTCGTAGTTTAAAGATAATTAATTATTATTTATTATTATAGTATTACATTTATTATTCTTTTTTATATTTTATATCGTTTAATATTATTATTATTATTTTTTTCTATTATTATTAATATATATAATTATCAATGATATAAAAATAATAATTATTATTACAGTATCACCTTTTTTCGAATTTTTCGTCGTTGTTCTTTGCTGTCCAGGTTGATAATGAGCCGCCACTTCCGGTTGGAAGAACAACTGTGGTCCCGGGGTTTCGTAAGACGAAGCTTGGCTTTTCGTCAATGGGGATTCTACTTGCTGCTGATAAACGACGTAACGCAACGGTTCTGGGCTTTTTTCGTAATCAACGCTGTTGCTCAAATACTTGACATCCGGTTCGTAATCGGTTGGACGTACCTGCTGATGATGACACGGTCAATTGTAAATCCTTCGGTAACGATAAATATTTATCCTCTTTTTGATCAATTGAAATAAAAAACAAAAGACTCACTACGTATTTATCTTGAAACTGCTGATGAGCAGCGTTACCGGAAATCCCATCTGAATTCTCGTACTGAGAAGAACTCGGAGGCTGATACTTCTGCTTTAACTTCTCCGGTTTACCGGGACGACCGTAAGTCCCAGTTTCACCTGCACTTACGCCCTTCGTGTATTTACCAGATTTGCTCTCAGCCCGCAAATTGTCGAGCTCGATGTCCTCAAGGTCGATCTTATCGTCGGCGAGGATCGCGGTCCCGGCAATCAGAACGCCCAAAATTACCGCGACGATATTCTGTAATTATCGAATTCGTTTGTCAGGCCCAAAATTTCTGGGTCCGCGATGCCCAAAGTTATTTATTTCGACCCGGAAGATCAGAATCTATTTTTTATACCGTAAGGCCCAAATTTGATTTTTTTGGGCCCGTAAGGCCCAAATTTGATTTTTTTTGGGGGGCCTTAAGGCCCAAAATTTACTTTTGGGCCCATAATGCCCAAATTGATTTTTCAGGTTATTTGAGATAGAAATTTGATTTTTCGGACCCACGAAACCCGGATTTGTTTCCGGACCCGTGAGGCCCAAAAACTTGTTTTGCCAGGCCCAAAAATTTGTCCTTCAGCGGACGACGAACCATTTTCGGTTTCAACGCATTTGTTCTCTCTTTTTTTATTCGCTTCCGGTACAACGAGTGAACCCGACGAACAAGGCCCTTTCCCAGACCACTTTCACTATTCGCGATGTTCTGGGTCATGCAACGGGGCATGGACCAGTATTATAAAGACCCGATCTCTGACCACTCCCAGAGGGAGCCCACCGCCCGGCGAGCCAAGTAAAAGTCCCGCTTTTTTTTTTTTTTTTGTTCGTAATGGAACTTCTTTGCTCACGGAAGCACCTTATCCGCGATACCGTTGTGAAAACAGAGTTCACCCGATGTCAAATGGAAAAACGTGTCGCAGCGTTGATTCATTGAAAATTACGATTTAAAAAAATGGCAATAATTGAATAAAAATAACTTGATAAATAAATTACATATAAATAAACAATGAATAATAAAAAATTCAACAAAATAAAAATAAATTAAATAAAAACAAGTAAACAAATAACAAAACAAGTAAACAAATAAAATAAAATAAATAATAAATAATTGCTACTCGACCGAGAAATCCTAAAAAAACCATTAATTCCATTAAATCCATACGAACCCTCGTTACTTTAAAAAAAAAAAAAACAAACAAACAAATAAAACCTCGGGCGCAAACTTTTCATTTTTGCAATTACTAAAAAATGAATTAAAAAAACACTTACAAAAATTTTAAAAAAATTGTCGTATACCTACCATAGTTGAAAAAATGTATTTTTATTTTTCAATTGTTTAAACAAACGATATTACAATGGCGAATGAATTCAAAAAAAAAAAAAAAAAACAGCGTATACGCGATGTACACGCCACAAGGGATCTAGCTCTACTATAAAAGCAATTCACGAGTTCCTTCGATTATATAGCCTTTATCCCCACTCGGTGGCGCGCGATTGCCGAAGGAGAGCAAACGAAGATTCGAGCCTCTTGTGTAAACGAGCAACAACACCTCGTGGTATCACATTGGCAATCGTTCTGTCCCTTCACCCTCCCCCCCCCCCCCCCCCCCCCCCCCCCCCCCCCCCCCCCCCCCCCTCCCCCCCCCCCCCCCCCCCCCCCCCCCCCCCCCCCGTTCATCCGTCCGGAAGACGATGAATTATCTACCCGTTCTAAGATACGAGAAACAGGAACGGGGAAATTATATCGGGAGCGAAAGAAACACGGTCACCGTTCACTTTTGCCAGAATGCGACAAGAAGTCGCAGGCGATGGGCCAGTGCGTCCGGAATAGTGCAAGGCCGTACTTTCCTTCGCTGGGTTGAACGGACCCTCATCCACACCTCTTCGGTCACCAACAATAACGACAATAAAAAAAAAAATTATAAAATAAACAAAACAATTAATTTTCCGTGACGAAAAAACAAAAAAACGGTGGATGACGAAAATAAAAATGGTAGCAAATTAATTAAAAACAACTTCCGTTTTGTATTTTTTTTAAACTCGATTTTGCAAATTTTCCTCGCGGATTCTTCCAATTCGGAAAAAAAAACTCTCGTTCTTTTTTTTTCCTCACATCGCCAAACTCGAGACCGAAATAATCTCGGAGATTGTTCTCTTATGAAAAAAGTGAAAGGCCGAAAATTATTAAATTCGCGGCGCACCATTAAACAATTTAACCAACAAGGCGACTCATTAAAGTGATCAAAAATGGACCGAACCCCGGTGGACTACGAGCTGCGAAAATAATAATTAAAAAAACATATTTGCTCTCCTCGCAATTCCTCCAAATCGAGGCGTAAGGTTTTTTTGCGCTTGCATAATTATTGAAAATTATATTTTGTCCGAAGTTAATTTTTTGGTGGGTGTCTTTGTTTGGGTTTGTTCGTTTGTTTGTTCGGTTGGGTTTTCCATGTTTTTTTTTGTTTTTTAAAGTCTGTTTGGGTTTGTTTTATTTTCATTTTTATTAGTTTTTTTTTTGTTTGTTTATTTGGATTTGCTCAGGTGTGTTTGGGTTTGTTTGGGTTCGTTTGTTTGCCTCTGCTCAGGTTTGTTTGGGTTTGCTTGTTTGCCATTGATTAGATTCGTTTGGGTTTGTTTGGGTTTGTTTGTTTGCGTTTGGTTAGGTTTGTTTGGGTTTGTTTGGGTTTGCTCGTTTGCTTTTCCTTAAATTCATTTGGATTTTTTGGGTTTTTTTGTTTGGGTTTGCTTAGGTTTGTATGGATTTGTTTCTTTGCCTGTGCTCAAGTTTGTTTGTTTATTGAAATTCATGACGAAAAATTCCGCAAGGAACATTGACTCGGAAAAACCATTCAGCATCTAGACTATTTTTTCTATCCGCCGTGAGAATGAAAATGCCGCCTATAAAAATAGCTCTCCGTATTTCCGTGGCTGGCGGAAATGGCTTCTTCCTGGATTCCGTGATGTCGATTAATGGAGAGGCCTGGACGATACACGGAGGAAAAGGACTGGTGTGGCTAATGGACCGTCTCTCTGACATGTGTAGTTTCAATACGTGGGAATATTCACGAGAATACATTTTAGTACTATTTATTTATAACTATTTCCATTTTTTAGATACTATTATTATAAACAACATTGTTATCGTCGGTATCATTATTATTATTATTTAACAATAATATCTATTATCATTATTGCAAAATAAAAAAAAATAATAATAATAGTATTAAAATAACATTAATATTATTTATTATTATTATATTATTCTTTCTATTAATATTATTAAATAATTCTATTTTTTTTTTTTTTACTTTTATTATCGTTATTATATCGCATCGAAATATATTTATATTTTGTTTGCAATTATATAATATTAAAAATATACAATGCAAACACGTATGAGTACACAACGGATAAGTATGTAACGATCTACATACCGAATAATTATTTCTCCCTCATCCATGAATTCTCATTTCACTTTCGCGAACTTCGCCGCCTTTTTGCCCAACATCCTAGCGGTACACTCGCGGGATAATTAGCGCTCTTTCCTGCACTTTCGAGATTACGACGAAGTTCACGAAACTCCGTACGAGCGGTTGGAAAAAAAAGCACGTATCGAAATGAAAATGAAAAAAAAAAAAAACACCGATTATGGAATTGCGCTGGAACGAAGGGAAGTAAATGTTACAAAAAACGATAATAATAATAATAATGATAATAAATAAATTATGAATAATTCGATGATATTTATAAACATTATTATTAAATAATAATAAATATATTATTATAAAATATAATAACGAAAAAATGGATAATAATAAATATACTATAATAATTAAAAAAATATCATAATTGTAATTTTTTAATATTAACAATAAAAAAAATAAATAATAAAAAAACAAAAATAACAATAATAATAATTGAAGATAATGCATCGATCGTTGGATAATTGAATTCTTGGTGGTAGAGGGTAATCGTTCCAATTGGACCAATCCACGATGTATTTTTAATTTTTCGATCTCTCGAATCGATCGATTTCGGTGAGGAAAAAAAAATCGTTCGCAGCCCTTTTTACAGGGGTGTTTCTTCGGCATCATGGAAAATGCAGAAATTTAATTTGGCTAATCGTAAAGATGTTAAAATCCTATTTTCTTTTTTTCGTTTTTTCGTAAACTCTCGAACTAGATCTGGGAACGCAGGTACGAAAAAGTTTTTTATTTTTTTGCATTCGCTTTTATTTCTCATCAGGATGACGTAATCGAGGCCTGATGAGATTTATTCGTCGGTGGATCCGCAAAAATCGACTTTCTTCGGGCCCAAAAAAATAATGAACGTTAAGGGGGAAGCGGGGGGCAAAAAATGCGAGCAAAAAAACGAATCTGCTCTTAAACGAAAGATCGATTGGCCCAGCTCAATCAGTCTTCCTTATTTTTGATTAATTATCGCAATATTCGATTCACTTTCCTTTTTTGCTTTTTAAGTGCAATGATCAGAAATTTATAACCGTCTTAATTGATCGAAGACATTACTGGTCGGGCGTGAAAAAAAATGCCAATATTGTTGATAATCTGAAAGGATTAATAAATTTTCAAAATAGAGAATTTTTTTTAACACTCGTAAGACCCAATTAGATTTTTGGGCCAGTGAGGCCCACATTTGTATCCCTTTTCGTAAGTCCCAAATTTCATTTTGAATCCGCGAGGCCCGAATAGATTTTTGGGTCCGCTCACGTTTGTTTCTTTTTCCGTGAGACCCAAATTTCGTTTTTGGACCCCTGAGGCCCAAATTAATGACTTTTGGGCCCGTAGGGACAAATCCATATTTGGGCCCGTAAGGCCCAAATTACATTTATATCAGAAGAGTCTAATTTACGTTTTTCTAATCCGTAAGGCCCAAATTATGTTTTAAATCCGTAAGGCCCAAAATATTGTCGAAACCTTGAAGCCCAACAAATATTTTATTTTCTTGGTGATTTTGCTATTTCTAAAAAATTGTAAATGAAACAAACGATCAACAAAACGTACAGAGAATGTTGTTTTTTTTTTTTTTTTTATTAATTTTTAGAGAAGGAGGAACAATCTTGTCTGCTGATGGACCAATTAAAGGTGGCTGCGAGAGTGCAGAAGGATCGTAACGTTCTCCGGAACTTTCTATCGATATGCGTCGTGTATGAGAGTTTGGGTGAACGCATCGGACGCGCCTACCGGGCATTCTCCAGTAGAATCCACGATCATCGTCCGACCCACCTGTCGTACTTAATCTCGACCGGTGATCGCACACTTCGGAGTCTTTTTGCCTTCTACTTTTGCCGGGCGATTATCGCAACGCAGCCCAGACGCTGATTGAGCTCGCTAACTTTCCAGCTATTTATTCCTTTTTTATTTTATTTTATTTTTTTTTTTTTTTTTTTGGGAAGCCGAGAGTTATTTCAGCGTTTCGAGTGCGAGGAAAAAAAACCAGGTTGAAACGAGACACGAGTGATTGATCGAGCGAGAGAAAAGGAGAATACGAATTGAGAGAATACATTTTTTACAACGAAATTCTAGCCGATATTTCTTTGAAATCATTTTTGAAAATGGCCAATATTTGATTTGAAATATTTGGATATTTTTTTTTGCCTCGCATTTTTGAAGAACATTTTTTTGGAGTATTTAAATATTCGTTATTTCTGGTAGGAAATATTATTTGAAAAATCTTGTTGATGAGAAAAAAATATTTGATTCGTTTTATTGTGGAAATCAACGAAAATATCGAAATCAATTTTTTAAAGTTCGTTTTTCAAGCTTCGCTATTTTTTTTTAAATCAAATTCGAAACTATATTTTCTGAACATTCAAGAAAAAAATATATTTGCCTAATTGTTTGTAAAAAAATGTTTGTCTAATAAGTGAAATTTTTCGGATAAAGTTGATCGATCGTTGATAAAGAAAAAAAAAATTTATTCGATCGAATTTTTCCGCAAAAAAGAAAACAAGAAAAATATCGAAAGCCATTTTTATAAAGCTCGTTTTTCAACCTCCACCATTTTTATTTTACGTCGAATAAAAAACAAAATTTTGGTGGGTTCGAAAGTAAATTTTATTTCGATAGCTATTTTAATTAATTTATTATAATTATTCTTGAATAAAAATCGTAGATAAAAGGATATTAAAAATTCACAGATGGGCGCCTGTCATTATGCAACCCGGATTGCTTCTGCGTGAAAATTTAAGCATCGTGGAGTGTTCTGGGCCGAGAGAGAATCCAGGCTAGAAATTTCGTCGATCGCCAGGGGCTCGTGTGAGGAATTAATTTCCTGCGTTGCGCGACCAACCAAACTCAAACAAAAAAAAAATAAATAAATAAATCAAAAAAAGCAATCAGTGAAATTGTGCAACGAAAGTAGCGAGGATCGACTTCCGGTTGCCTGGGGACATCACGAGGAGTTCTAAGTTGGCACTTCTCGCGTGACCGATCTCAGGATCACGCGAGCCTCCGGGGACAGTTCCTGGAGAAGTATCGACTCGTCAAAAGACAAAAAAAAATTAAAAATAACTAGAACTAGTAACTTCTTAGGGGAAAAGTATTCCTCTTTTATTTCCACCGTACAAAAGCCGTACGTAAAAGTTTCAACAAAGGGTAAACAACGCTGAAGACTAAAAGTAAAAAACGATTGGAAAATGACGCAGTCATTCCATAGGGATAACTAAAAATAAAAAATAAAAAAAAAATAGGAAACTACTGTACACTGTTGAGCACCGGGTCGAAGCTTTGGAGCTTTCCATCCAGACTAGCAAAGCCAACGTCTTCAAGCTTTGGCGTTCCTTTTTGTCCCAAAATTAACTTCATCCAGGCTGGTTTTGTAATCCCTTGGCTGTTGGCTTGGTTGGGTCGGTAGATAGCTGGAATACTGATAAGTTTGTGGGGTTTGAACGGTCACCAAATTTGAATTTTGATACGGAGCCGTTTGTCCATTTTGATCGATGGGATAATTTTGATCGGTTTTCTTGTAAGAGCCATTGGAGTCGTCATAGTTGTGTGACGGATTAGAATCATAGTCGGAATACTCTGGTGGCTGTGAGTTGTCGTCTTTGATGTCTTTAGCTTCCGGTGGTATGTAAACGCCCGGCGCTTGTTGAAGGGAAACGGTCGTAACGGATTTTTGGGGGAATCTAGCTTTGGCTAGTACAGTAGAGCTTTGAAGTACATGATTAGGATCTTGAACTTTGATGATAACCGGAGTTCGAGGATTACCATAATTATCACCGAATTGGCCGCGATTGCTAGCTTTCGGTAAGTTTGTTGGATTTACAACGTAAGCCAAGCCTGTTTTAGCGATAACGCCGGCTGGTGACTTGTTAACGTAGCCAGTAGCGCCTCCATAGGCGGGGGGGTCTCCTGTCGGTTCATTGATCCGGTACTGGCTATTGGCTTGCGAAGAATGGGCCTGTCCTGCGTGATTTTGTGCCAGCAACTTCGCCAATGTTTGTCCCATTATCTGTTCCAACTGCTGGACTTTGGCGTAGTTCGGTGGGAGAGGATAATCAGGGCCGACTGGTTGTCCTCCAACGCTGATGACTCTGTAGGTCGTTCTGGATAAGCCAGGGATGGGTACGTTTCTGATATGAAGATCGGAGAGTTGGTCGAGCTGATTGTAAGGTGTTTTGTAGCTGGTGGATTGACCGTCCAAATCTTTACTGGCTGATGACAGGTAATTGACCCCATCAACGAATTGCTCATCCTTCCCTTCGTTGTTTTCCGATTCGTCGTCTTTGTAACGGCTCTTTTTGCTGTCGGATTTCTTCGGGTTGGTTTTCTGGTCCTGATCGTCGTCGGCCGATGATTCGTCACCCGCCGATCCTGAGTAATCCTGAGTTGAGTGCGGCGGTGGTGGTGGTGGAATATGTGGGTAAGGTTGGTTGTAATAACCTGGATAGTAATAGGGCGGATGATAATTGTAATTGGAATAAGAGCCAGCGCCGTAAGGACTCGTCGGGTAGGCATTGGGGGGTTGGGCGTAGCCGTAGGAATTGTACATTCCGTAAGGTGCTGGAGTATAGGGATAGGGAACCGAATAGCCAGCTGTGTAGGGCGAGTAAGAGGTCGGCGCAGCGTAATTGTTCCGATTGTAGGCACCACTGGAGGTCCCGTATGGACTGGGAGTGGCAAACGGACCAGGACTGAAAACGGCAGCCGATACGGAACTGCCCGCGGGGAAACTACTGCTCGAGGTTTTCGGATATGGATTGTAACTAGGAAAATAAGGGTCTCTCTGATAGTTTCCGGTAAAACTGGACGTGAATGAGTCCCTGGTGTCAGTTTTTGGAGAGTACAGCTCCGCGGTCAATGGGGCCGTCAGTTCAGTTTCCGCTCCACGTTTCATCAACTTCGGGCTGTACGGATAAACCGGATAAATCGGCAGGAATGGCTCGTCGTTTGGGTTCGATGAAGAAGTGGCGCCAGATCGGTACCTCTGGCAGAGTATCACCGATGGAGACAGTAGCAGAAGAAGCTGGAAGTTATTTAGAAATTATTTATAACGACCCACTATCGACCCGTTTGGGTTTACGATTTTTGGCTTCACTGACCAACAGCTCCATGATGACTTCCGCCCGATCACGCGTGCACCGACGAAATTAGTTTTTTTTTCGATATCTCGACGTAAAAAATCCAATCACCAGTCGCCTCGAATCCCTGGAGGATTTTCCAACCGCACGCTCCGAAGAACCGATCGTTAATGACCGACAGGCCTCCAACGAATATCTCATTTATACCCCGATCGCTTGAAAAATACTTTAAACTAGTTTATCTTTTCACTCCGTTATAGCGATAGGCCAGTGCTCGTTGTCTTTTTTTTTTTTTTTTTACGATCCTTGTCGGCCCTACTACCGATCTCTTGCCGATCGCGTCGTCCCGCCTCGGGAAAACACCAACCTGTAACAACGATGACCGGTATATCCGCACGTCCGCGCCCCTTAACGGCCTTGTACTCTCCCCGATCTTTCAGTGAAAATGGTGAACGCGCCTTCGATCTCGAAACTGCCGATCGATCTCGGAAACTCGCTCGGCCCTCCGGGCTTCGATCGCGAGTTACACGGGACGAGATCGACAATGAAAGCAACCGGCTAGAAGAAACGTTTTAATGAACCCGGCCTATACACCATTCTGATAGTTCTCGGGTTTATGATTACCCCTCTTTGCCAACCGATCCAGCGAAAGGAGATCGATTAACCGATCAACAGTATCGGCTATTCCTCAACGACATTGCTGTCGATTTTATCACTCGGGAAAAACAACAACGTTATCATTCTTAACTTTTATTTTGATCAATCTCATTATTGTTTGGGTTCGTTTGGGTTTGTTTGTTGGAATCAGCCGATTTTTTAAAAAATCGGCAAGTTATTCTCGACTTCCTACATATTCTCGATTATTATAGAAATCGGCAAATTACTCGCGACTTCCTTACAGTTTACCGATTTTTTAATAACGGAGATTAATCGATCAATAATATCGGTAATTCCTGAACGACCGTCATTTTTATCGGCCATGAAAAAAATTGCTACTTTTGTATTTTATAGTTATAATCTTTATCATTATTTTTACAGTTATCATAGACTTCCTAAACTTCAACGATTTTTAACGAAAATTTGAAAAAAAGTCAATACCGATTGACTTTCGATTGCCGATTTGACAGAAAAATCGGCAATGAAAGAAAAATGGGTAATAAATGTAAAAATTGATTCGGCGAGTGTAGATCGATTCACCGATAAATAAAATCGGCCTACACTCGACGGTCATCATTTTTATCGGTAAAAAAAAAATGGCTACCGTTGCACTTTGTTACAACGATTCTTATTACAATTTTTAAATTATTATTGAATTCCGAAAGTTAGTTTGGGTTTGTTTGGGTTTAACAAAAATTGGCAATCAAAATAAAGGCGTAAATAGACAAAAAAAATCATGAAGAATTTTCGATAGCTGGATAGTTGAAAATCGGTAAAAAAAAAATTGCACTTCCTCATCAAAGGCTGGCGCTATCCTCGTGGGAACGATTAGGATCACTTTCCCACCTCATCGAGATCTCCGACAAACCGGGCACCTCCAGAGGATACGATTCGAACGTGAAAGAAAAGAGAAAAAAAAAGGGGAAAAGAGAAAAAAAGGGAAAAATAGCGATTTCCAGGTGGAACGATGGTGCAACGAGAGCATGCGAAGCCAATGCACGACAACGTGGATCGGATTCAACACGAGCGAAATTTCTTCATTGTTTTCCTTTTCGCTGCACGCGTAAATCCTCTTTTCCTTCTGTCATGAAGTTTGTTTTTTTCCTTCCTCCAGCAGTTTGTACTCGTTTCGTACTTTTTCTCGGTCTTAAGGGGGAACCGTCGAACTTTCGTCTTTCTCAGACTTCCAGGTAGAGTTCGTACAACGTTCACGAGAGAAGGCCTCGATTCACTTTCTCTATGACGATCTCACGGAATCTCTTCGACCACGCCTTCAGTCTGATTGTCTTTTTACAAAATTCTTTTTCTTTGTTTTTTTTTTTGTTTTCAAAGTCTTTTTCGACGAAACTTAAAGCCAGTCATCAGCTTCCCTTTACCAGACGTCCTTTCACGCCTCCCATTGAATTTCTTGCTTCCTCTTCCTGCCCGTTTCCTCAATGACGAATAAATCGATCTCGCGTGAAGATATTTATGATTACGAGTTTGCTGGAGGAAGGGATTCCAGTCTTTAAGAACTAGGTCATCATGGAAGGTGAAATGATTTTCCTTTCGATTTCTCGGTTTGGATTAATTACGATTAACGAGTAATTACAGCCGAGCTTTCGTTTCATGAAGGGGCCTCGTCGAACCTGGCTGGAAAGTGCCGAAGAACAAAAATTGCTGGAGAAAAAAAGATTGCTGGAGAAAAAAATTGCTGGAGAAAAAAGAAAGAAAAAAAAGCAATAGGAAAAAAATCGTTCGGTTTGATAAGCAGCGAGGTAGCTTTGAGCTGCCGTATCGAAACGGTCTCGAGAGATCGCAAACTGGAAGAGGCACATATGGAGCGCGAAACTAGGTCGGGTGCATGGAACTCGCGCTGGAACGAATCCGTGCTGTTAAAAAGAAAATAAGTGTGGTATCTGTGACGAAAAAAAAAAAAGGAAAAACTTGTACGCTCGTACGATCGCCTCGTCTAGGGAAGATTTTTCGACTGGAGTGATCTTCGATCTCCCTCCAGTGAATTTTCCAGAATGGCCGTTTGTGCAAACTGGTCAGTCGAGGTCGACATTCACTTATCCGTGAAATCCTGTACACACGATACTCGAGAGTCTCGCGGACTCTTTACTTTCCCAAATAAAATAAACATTTAGAAAGGGGACTCTTTCGCTGGGCGCCCATCCCATGGAGAGTGACCAACGATATGTGGAACGATTCGCGCACGATACCGATCTCATTCCCGTCCTTGGAGTAAAAGTGATCGCCATTTTTTTAAATCTTTTCTTTTCTTGTTTCAATTCTCACTTTTCTTCGAACCGATCTTTCTCTTTCTGAAGACTCGGATCATTCCTTTTCGATGCTGGATTTGTTTGGGTTTCGATTTAACATTTATTTAACCAGCCTGGATCTACCAATTTGGGTCTGTGAGGGTTCATTGTTCAAGCTAAAATTTTTCTTTTTGGATTTGTTTGAATTTGTATTTTTTTTTTTGCTCAGGTTGGATTTTTCAGTTTGGCTTTGCTTGGGTTTGTCTTTTTTTTTCTCCACGCTGGTTTTTCCAGCTGGGTTTGTTTGGTTTTGACTGTTTTATTTCTCCAGACTGGATTTTCCAGTTCGTCTAATTTTATTTCGGTTTCTGTTTCCGTCTGTTTTTATTTCTCCAGGCTGGATCGTACAGTTTGGGTTTGTTTGGGTTCCTGTGTATTTATTTTTCCAGGCTAGATTTTCCAATTTCATTAAGCTTGGTTTGGGTTTGTTTGGGTTTGTATTTGTCCTGTTTATCAGGCTGGATCTTTCGGACTCCAGTCATAACCGCAAAGGATCGGAGGTACAATTACGAAATCGAATAATTTGTGCGTCGTCATTTTATTAGAAGGAAGATTGGATCGGCATAGCCGCCCATCACAATTCGTCATAGTATAAAAAAACATAAATAAGCGATGGCTATTACTTAAACTCAAAGACTATGAGACATAAATATAGGGGAGGGGGGGGGAGGGGTAGCCGATTACGTGACCGTAGGAAATATCAGGGTCAATACTTTCCATCTGAACCTGAATACGAGATCGTGTCGTATTTCGATGGAGTATCGGCTTCGACGGTGTCGAATGACTTGGCGGCTGCGGCGAAGTTTAGAAACCGTGGATTTAGTTGAGAATAGGATCCGTGGGGTTCCGAGGGGCTTCCGTAAGAGCTGGAAGGGCTGGAGTGTCCAGCGGAGTATCCGGAAGAACCAGATGAGCCGTATCCGTGGCTGGGAGCTGCGTAGCTCATCGACGATCCAGCGTAACTTGAAGTTGGACCGGAATAGCTGGAGGATGGGCTCGAATAGGTGGAACTTGGACTGGAATAGCTGGAACTTTGACTGGAATAGCTAGGACTGGAATACGAAGAACTAGGGCTGGAATACCGAGTGCTGGAGTAGTTTGGGTTGGAGGAATAGCTGGAACTTGGACTGGAATAAGTGGAAACTGGAGTGCCATAGCTGGAGGTTGGACTGGAGTAGCTAGAGCTTGAACCTCCTCCGGGTGGTGAATAAATGACCGTTTGTCCAGAGTGGCTGGAGGTTGGTGATCCATAGCTGGTGCTCGGTGGCGAGTAACTCGACGAAGCCGCGTATGAGCTTCCCTCCGACGAGGCTGGTTGGTAACCAGATCCTGACATCGCGTAATTCGAACTATCGGACGATCCGCTCGATAAGCTTTGGCTACTAGGGGTCCCGTAAGACGTCGATGGAACCAGAGAATATCCAGCCGACAAGCTTCCAGAACTGGACGAATAATCCGTGGAACTTCCGTGGGAAAGTTCGGAGGAAGCTGCTGGATAACCGCTGGAGATGCCGTGCGAGCCAGTAGCGACAACTAAGCCACCGCTCAATCCGTGCGAAGACGGTGATGAACCTGCCGATGCGTATCCATGGGAGCCACTCGTACTCAACGTCATTCCATGACCAGAGCTCATTCCAATGGGCAAACTGTAACCCCCGCCGGAACCGTAACTCGAAAGACCTTGAACCGCGGTAGCGTAAAGTGGCGTGGAATAGCTGGTGGAAGAGTGCCCTCCGCTGGAACCCCCGTAACTACCAAAGGTCACGGGACCTGTCTTCGTTGAAGCCATCAAACTTGGAGAACCGTAAGTCAAGCTAGGAGTCGAGTAAGACCCTTGACCGCTTTGTCCGCTTAGAGAATACGATCCGTGACCTCCCGATGATGATCCCAGACTCAAACTATGACCGGATGACGATCCAAGCGGTATTCCGTGACCCGAGTACGATCCAAACGTCAATCCTTGCCCGGGCGATGATCCTAGAGACAATTCGTGTCCCCCTGTTGATCCCAATGATAATCCGTGTCCCGACGATGATCCTAACGACAATCCATGTCCTCCCGATGATCCTAACGACAATCCATGTCCTCCCGATGATCCCAACGACAGCCCGTGTCCTCCCGATGACCCTAATGATAATCCATGTCCCCCTGATGATCCTAACGATAATCCTGATGATCCCAATGACAATCCGTGTCCTCCCGATGATCCTAATGAAAATCCATGTCCTCCCGATGATCCCAGTGAAACCCCATGACCTCCAGGCGACGCGAATGTCAAACCGTGACCGGAAGATCCTCCCAAGCCGTAAGCAATTCCAAGGCTCGGTGACAGCGAATACCCGGATCCATGAACCAAAGATTGGAGTCCTTGGAGGCCCGAATGAGCCAAGGTCAAACCTCCAGCGTTACCAAGCCCGTATCCGTTGGCCGGCATGTTGACAGGCGTGAAAAAGGCTCCTCCGCTTCCGTAACTCGGATAATCACCGACGCCTCTTTTGTCTTTGCTCGGGCCATACCTTCGAGTCCTTTTCTCGACGGTCCGGGATTCGCGACAGCTCACCAATGATACCAAAACGGCCGCCAACCCAAACGCCACCTTTGGAAGATCGAAAGCAAAAGGATTACTATCAGATTCGTCGATTCCTAAGTTAATCGACAAATTCCATCACTCACGAACGTCCTCATGCTGAAGCTTGAAATCCTTCGGAAAATCCTCTTAGATGCCAAGCAGCGCACTAAATTCCAATATGGCGGATCGGACGCTCGTAGACAGTGTATCGACTCGATGAGACACTTTTGATGGGGTTTGCGGGTATCTGGTGGCACCGCTATCCCGCTGGACACCTTTTATACATCCGGACCCCCCCTCCCCGCAGAAAACGCCGACGGGAGAGAGGTCTAGGTGAAGGTAAACGCCAGTGAAGGAACCCGCCAAGATCGACTCGCGCAAGCTCGGAAAACACGTTCACCCACTGCTCCCCTGTCAACAAACGTCACATACCCATCGCTTTTCTTCGAGAAACATTTTTTTTTCTTTTTCTTTAACGAAAAGTACATCCAAACTAACCTGAACTAACCCAAACGAACCAAAAACTTTTTTTTTCGTATGGCATTTTTTAAACAAACACGAACAAACCCAAACAAGCTCGGAAAAAAGATTCACCCACTGGTCTCCTGTCAACAAACTTCACTTTCCCACCGCTTTCCTTTGAGAAAATTTATTTTCGTTTTTCTACGAAGAAAAACCCAAACAAACCCAAACTAACCCAAACAAACGCAAACCAGCTCTGAAAAAAGATTCACCCACTGGTCTCCTGTCAACAAACTTCACTTTCCCATCGCTTTTCTTTGAGGAAATTTATTTTCGTTTTTTTACGAACAAAAACCCAAACAAACCCAAACTAACCCAAACAAACCCAAACGAGCTCTGAAAAAAGATTCACCCACTGGTCTCCTGTCAACAAACATCATTTGCCCATCGCTTTCCTTTGAGAAATTTTATTTTCGTTTTTTTTACGAAGCAAAACCCAAACTAACCCAACCTAACCCAAACAAACCCAAACCTTTTTCCGTATCGTATTTTCGAAAACAGGTAAATATCGGCACTTCGGAAAAAGAGAAGAAAAATGGCGA